>JAHZMW010001152.1:0-37746 GCA_027743745.1 Alloscopus bannaensis | reverse complement strand
AGTCACAGTCAGCACGGCTGTACGATACTGCCCAACGCGAAACCCTAATTTAATTAACAAATGGCAAAACAGTTTTGTGTAGCGTTGCTCTCATTGACAACATCTGTTGTTGAAACCAAAGACCAGCATAAGTCACGCCACTATAGACCGATTCCACTGTATTGCCTTTACTAAACGCAAACTATAAAGCTGCACAAAAAACCTGGAGTCGTTTAAAGAAAAGATAAAACTGATCTTTATGCCTTGTCTTGACACAGCCTTTGAGGAGGTCTTTTGTGAGTTTAAATGGAAAACGACTACCATTCTTAAGCCTAAATCACCCAAGTTGACGGTACAAGTGTGTGGCATGCAAGCTGTGCCTTAGATGTCTACCACCTATTGTCATTAGATTACGTGCAAAACTTTAGCCTCAGCATGCTCCTCTGAGAAAAAAAGAGGTGGAGAGCAGCACAGCGACCAGCATCAACTTATCTCAAATCATTTCCAGATATGAGTGAAAATCGTGAGAGAACTTTTCCAATTTTATTGCTTTAAAAGTCATCGTTAAAAGATTTAAGATCAACGGACGAGAAAAAGGCCGCGGTGTAGGTAGATCACTGCCACTTTACACACTCAGTCGGTGATACAAGCCGGAATTTTCAACAAGTTCAACAACGCCTGTTCCCACGTTCTTTCTTCAATACTAAACCACGCCGTCCCTCACCACGATTTTAAGAGAAAAAATATTTGAAGGCTTTTCTATAGAAAAAATACTTTCTCCTCTTTTCAACTCCAGATGAAATACTTGAATAAGGCTGAATTCCAGATTGGGAATAATAAAGCTACATCCAGAGTTTCTCAACTTCTTTTTCCAGTTACACACATAAAGCACAAGAATGCTAAACTCTCAAAGTCTGCGGGCAAAAGCAGTCAAAGTGGATTTTACCTAGAATCTCCGTATGGCTTCTATATAATCTCTAAAAAAACTTGAGTAATGCACACTTCACAGCTTTTGCTCGTGCAAGTGACCATCTTGCGAGTTGGCGAACATGACGAATAAGCATGATGATTCAGTCTATTTTTGAAGAGCATTACACACTCTGCATCACAAAAGTGCGATTGTCTAGTTCAAGACGAGAGCGGAAGGACGTCGGAATGTCGTAATCCCTTCAAAAATATTATGCTACTTTCCCTCCAACAATATCTATTATGTGGCTCACACAGAGGACTTTCTCCAATAAATCTAATCGTATTCAGAGTGAATGACTTTGTGTGCATACAAAATTTAATACGCTTTCTCCTCCCGACTGTCCAACGGAAGAAAGTCATCATGGAATACCACACCACAACAACGGAAACATGTGCACACGTGCGGTCACGGCTGATTCACGCATTACAACTCGTTTTTTGCTACTTTGCCATTTTGCCTCCCTTTGCATGATAGCTCCCACAATTATGACAAACCATGGTACTATAGACGGGGAGAAAGTATGGAAAAATTCTTTGAACAAAACGCGAAGTAGCTCATTTCATTCCGATCTTTCTCCACACAAAACTTCGCACGGCATCGGATTGTGCTTTCAAATAGCTCACAGCCACAAATACATAAANTTTCATTCCGATCTTTCTCCACACAAAACTTCGCACGGCATCGGATTGTGCTTTCAAATAGCTCACAGCCACAAATACATAAATACGCTCACCAAAAATAGAGAGCATTGTTATCTTAAGTAGTAGTTGTGTCTGGGAAAAAAGGAAGTTTGCACTTTTTTCCTCTACTCAGCATGGAGACTTCCGCAACTTTTCTGCTCCGTTTCTATCAGCCCGGCAAAGTCATTGTGAGGAATCTTCATTTTTTGTTACATGGCTCACAGTAATTTCACTCGTGGCGAGAAAAGAAGCCTTTAATCATACTTTCACCAGAGAAATATGCGTAGGTATACATTTTCACTCAGCCCACACACACACCATCAATGTACATGTGTAATACTATATCTACAGATGGAGATGATGGCTCCAGTTGTATTCAGTAGCCGGTAGCGTGTTCATAAGAAAAAACTACCAATGACATTACAATTTTTGGATATAACACCACAGCCAAATGATTATAGATGTAGATACATACAAAGTCCATACAAAAATGTGTGCAAGTTCACTGGATATCTACATACTTTTTGCCATTCCACGAGACTAGGCAGACACATGGTTGAGCTGACTTTCTTACTTTCTCCGAGCAGACAGAAAAAAAAAGTTTTTTGTTATGATTTCCTTTCTCTTTAGATGTACGTATATTCAGGAGCTCTTCTATCATTCGCTTTTTGTCCCTTTTTATTTCCTCATATTATACGGTCATAACCTCGAGAAAGCATCAAAGTCGGCACTCTCTCCCCAAAACGTTACTTGCCATGCATGCGTTCTTGTCTTGATTTCCTCTCCGTTCCACTACTCGACGACGATTCAGGAAACGTCGCACCACCAAAAATACTTTTCCCAAAAATGCTTATATGCGCTCATAAGATAAGACTGTGCCTTCACAGCTTTTTCGGCTTTTGAGGAGGGCTACACTTTTGGGAAAGTAAATTACAATTATATAACATTACGACACGAAACCTTTTTTTCTATGTCTGGAGCATTTGTCTTGTACTCGTGTCTTCAGCACGTAATGTGTATCTAACGACTTGACTGCTGTCTCCACAAGAAAATTTTGTGCACACGTATAACAAATGTGCTAATTGCACAGTTATTTTCACCTTGAACGTATTTTATGCAGAGTTTCTCACTTCTGTGCAGCTTATCTATTCTGGACACGCTACATGAAGTAACATTTATTGCAAGGGGCTAAAAATTTGTGATTTTCTTTGGATCCATTTTGAGCCACTGTAATTGCCTTTTTCATCATTATTAACTGGTTTGAGTTGCTTCGCAAATTGTATGTTAGAGAAATGTCTACCTGTTTCACAACGAAAGTAAAAGCTTTTCCACAAATACCTTTTTTCTGTGATATGAAATTGTTGCATCACATACATACGTTTTCCATGAAAGTCATCTTTGTTTTTGAAAATGATATTCCACGAAATTCAAGGGGAACTTTTTCCTGCTCGAGTTTGGGAAATGGGAGAGTAGGTGAAAATAGTCAGAAAAACTCTGTTTTTTCTCATCTCCCATTTCGTTCGGTTCAGCGAGCAATGTATAACGAATTCAAAACTAAAGAAAATATATGTATCAGTGGAGAGATATTTCCACTTCAGACTCTTGATGAGAAAAAACAGAGTTTTTCTCATCTCCCATTTCGTTCGGTTCAGCGAGCAATGTATAACGAATTCAAAACTAAAGAAAATATATGTATCAGTGGAGAGATATTTCCACTTCAGACTCTCTCCAGTTAGTATATACTATTATATAAGCAACGTAACTGTATAGAGAGTGCATATTAAAAATGTGAATACAATAATACTACATGGAGGAAGTGAGTTTTTTGTGTGAAACCAGGCTTCGTATCACAGACGTCGTCATCATATACACAAAGTTTTCTTTATCCTTTTTTCTTCCTTGTCTGAAGGAAACTGGAAAGGATTGTGTAGAACAGAGTAAGGCGTCTTTTCATAGAGTTTTTCTCTTTCTCTGGTGAAAGGCACGTTTGAAGAGTGAAAATGCAAAGAGAAAAAAGAGAAGAAAAAAATTGAGAACTTTTTCTCTCTTCCCTTCCTTCTCTCTCACAATAAGAAAGGACCTCATCTGATTTGCGGATGCTACTTTCAACTTCCATACTTCAACTCTCTTCTATAACTCTAACTCTGATTTAGTATTACTTCCTTTCTCATGAGAACTACATTTTTTGAGGTTTCCCTTTCTCCATTCTTCGACGAGTGGAGTGAAGAACACACAACGAGAGAAAAGAAATCAGGAGGAAATTTCCATTCTTCGATTTGAGAAGGGTGAAAAGTTGCCTTTCTCCAAGCGGCCTCGTGTGTCGTGCGGGCTCTGTGTGGCTCATCTGTGTACACCAGTCTCTACACGTGTTCCACCTCACACCATTGTTGGAATGAGAGAAAAATAAAACCGCTCCTTCCGTTTTTGGCTTTGAAGAGTTGTAGTGATTGGCAAGCAACAATGCACTTGCTCAAGATTTGGTATGGTGGTAGAGATGGAGAAAGTGTTTCCAAACTTCACACAGATATCATATATGCAATACATAGTGGATAGTCAGAAGCAAGGAGAAAGTGCCGGTAGTGCTCATTCGCATGTGTGCAATGAAAATGACGGGATTGGTCGTTGAAGCGGTAATGGAATCTGGAGGAAAAAGAAAAACACTTTTTCTCTCTCTTCTATACATATCATGTTTCTTTGTTTGTGTAAACTGCACTGCACACATGCCGCACAATGTGGATGCATCCTTGGAAAATACGCACTTTCACCAGGGTATATACATAGTGCACACACCATTAGTCTATGCATTGAGAAAAAAGGAAAGAGATACGATGTCTGCTCCATTTCATGTTTACTTGTTGTTAGCCCTTGTCTTGATCAAATCGTATCAGTAGAAAAAGGATGTCTAGTGAAAGAAAGAGAGAAAGCAACAAGAAAAAAGTTGGCCACCACGATGCCTTTCGTCAAATATGGGCATGTAGCAACTACTCCCAATAAAGTATATGAATGTACGTACTTTCTCCCAACTTTCGCTACGTTCGTTAGCTTTCCCAATGTTTGCCGGCTTGCAATTTGTTGGAGCAATACTTTCTCGCTGGTACTGCGTCTCAAATGTGTTCTCAGTATTGGTAATCACTACTGTACACACTACAAGAGTGTGTGTGCGCACACTAAACACATTTTGACTGGATTGCGTGATGGTGCGTGCTTCGCTCAAAACGGGTGCTCATTTTGGGTGGGTTGCTGTTGTTGTTGCATTTTGTTGAGCGGAGCCAAAAACATTACGTCGTTATGCGTTATTGCGTTACATGAATGGATTCGGAAGGAAATCATAAAACCTTCGGCTTTTGACAAGTAATGTGAGTCCACGTGTGATCACTGAACTGTCTCTAGTGCTGTTGTATTTATTACCAAAAAAAGTGAAAGCATCGTAAGACAGTAGTAAAAATGTTTTGCTGTTGAATGCAACTCCAAGTGCAATACAAAACCGAGACAAATACTCATTATATTTCGGAAATTTGTGGATCAAGTGCAATCAACAGAGAAGGAAAGACTATTAATTCCGAAAATTGTCTTGTGCTCAAGAGAGAGCCTTCTAATATGACGTATCAAGTTGACAGAAAATAATCCACACAGGAAGAGCGTCTACACAAAAATTAATATAATATCGCTCAGCTACGACTGTCTCCCAGTGAAATCACTAATAAAAGAGCGTACACTCGTGCAGTCGTTCCAAGCTCACGCAATGTTGGTGATACGTTGCTCACTCAACAGATAATAAGGGAGTTTCAAAGGAAGCTCACGATGAGCCACGAGATGAGCGGAAGGATCATATAAAAAGATACGACATGGTTTGTTTCCACCAACTCTCCAACAGCATATAAATGTCAGCCGAAACTGCTTTCTCAGAGTGAAACGCACGCTCACGCAGTCAGGCTAATGTTATCGCGTAAAACAGCGAGTTATCTTGAAGCTCTGGTACGACAGCATCCATTAATTTGACATTGCAACCCCACTCGTTCTTCTATCTCTGGGGTAGGGTAAGGGAATTAAAGTGACGAACGATGACCGACAAAGTTCTCCCTTTATTATGAAACCATATTATTACATTTTAGGAGAGCATTTTTTCAAGGCGAATCCGATAGTATTTTATATGGGAGACAACTTTAAGGACACAAAACTGCAGAGAGTGTGCTTCCCATCAAAGACGGCGGAGAAAGTGAAAGATATTATGGAGAAAATAACAATCCATTATTGCACAAAGAAACTTTCGAACGGAAACAAAGACAAGTGTCATTGCGGGAAGTGTGTGTGGAGGAGTAACGATAAAATATTGTCAGCTCCCTGAGAGAAAATAGTAGAAATAAATACAGAATGTGTAGAGGGAATTCGTAGATGACTAAGAAAAATAGGAGTATTCGCCAACGGGAGGAAGAGTTAATCCCATCAATGTTTTTAATCCTCGTGTATATTACCCTTTGTTCATCATTTAAATTGCACTGAGCTGACAATAATGCCATCGCTTTGTGTCTACTCTGTATGTTCACAAAAAGGCTTAGACAATAGTAGTAGAACTGAGAAATTCAACTTGTTATACCCGCATTTAAGCCTTTCTCCTCACACACTTGTATGCAATCAGGGTTAGTTTGTTGAAGAGAAAACATTGATTTTAGTTTGGATGGGAAAGATCGAGTACAAACGGGGATTGTTGGCTCATGTTGATGTTCAGCATTACAATAAATCTGTTGACTGTATTTATATACTGTTACTTTTGGTGTATTTAAAGTTGAATCGTTGTTACATTCACTCACAAAAACATCAAGCTACAACTTGATACAATTGTGATGTCGAAACGTGGTTGTTTACACACATATCTAAAAAATAATAATTAGTCATGAACACTGTTGACACATCTACATTTATCTTCATAACTTTACGATTTCATTGCAGCTGCTTGATGAGTTAAACCTCTTATAATTCATAAACAAGTTCTAAATGAAGAATGAAATAGCACATGCTACTGCTTTTCCGTCTGTAACTGCAATCATGCACGCACCACCCCACCGCAAGTGTTTAGTAAGAAAACAATGGTTAAATCAACTCTTAATTGTGTATGCCAGTGATAACCAAGAAATGTGCGCTACACCAAACTTTACTCTGAGCCAGAGAATTCCATCATATTGCGACTTTCTCACAGTATGACTGCCACAAAGGGAAAGCAAGCGAATACCATAAAAAATCATCAAGTTGAGTTCGGACCTAAAGAAAACACACATTACACACATCGTGTCTGAGCATGTCGTGCCTCACACGAGGCCATACCACACATTTGTGTGTCGGCTAAATATTATATGGGCTCATAAAAGTTTTCTTTTCCAGCACTAAAGATACGCTCTCCACTCCTTACATATTGGAGGCGAGCATTTGCTCCTTAAAACTGGTAAAGCAAAAGTGACGAGGTTGCTAACATTTTCCCATGTTTTACCCAAAATGTCAGTATTGCATGCATGCTCTTTGAAGATTAGAAAGCAATGCTTCAGCCCTCCACGTTGTGTACGCATGTGGAATTGGGGAGAGTGAGGTTGAGGTACATTCATGCGTAATAATTCTTTTGCACGTTGTGCCACGCTGAACTCACCATCCTCGAGATACATATAAAGCAGCAAGTACATAAATATTACATTCATAATATTTCGCACACCACTTTGATTTTATTTTACTCTCCTTTTCACATCATCCCTTTGAACCGCTTTCACTGAAGAAATTGTGCCTCAATATTTTTGTAGGGCAACAACCTTGACATAAAACGAAGTGATGGCTACGGCGGATACAATAATGGATGGTTCATTCCTTGCGGAGAGAGCACATCCATATTTTACGTCATACCTATAACTCTCCGTCTTCACATCTCTTGTGGTATGTGGGTTGGTGACTTGGCGAGATATTTAAAAGAGGAGCACACCGAAGCATTCTTATTGTGTGTTTATACAAGTGTGAGAAAAGTGTCAGCTCGGGTAAATTTCCGTCTCAGATGCTCCATCATTATGCCTTCTTAGCAATATTCGTTCTCTCCGCCACTGTTGTGCCTTTCCCGCACAAATCCATATAATGCTTTCACTCTGATCTCTTTGAAAAGCTCTTTCGAGTTTCTTTTCCTTCACGAAACACAATAAAGAAGATGCGAAAGCGGCCGTCTGGACTCACCCAAAACACAATATGTATACATACTACTCTATCTCAGAGTTACGAGTCACGAAAAAAGAGAAAGTTTTTAGTAGACTTTCCCTTTCGTTTGGTTTCTATATGTATACGAAACGGAGAAAGAATAAAACGGGTGAAAATGACGTGCCAATGGATGGCGTCAGCTAAAAACACATTTGTGTGTGTGTGGCAATGTAAACGAGCTAAACGGACGATGATAGCCTGTTATGCGTATGAATGGATGAACAGTTTCTGTTGTGGATACACTTTTCCATTCAACCTCCGCCCATCTGTGGGCAACACAGACTCACCCTGTCAATTTTTATAGGGGATAGATGATGATGATATGTACGCTTTAGTGAGAGGCACACACACGGTGAATTTCACCGTATAAGTAACTCACACCGAGAGGTCTCATACATTGCGGAGAAAGTAGAGCAAGTTGTCCTATTCAAAAGGATTTTTATGTGAGAACATTAAGGTAAAGTAAACTTACCACTTATTCCGAGCCAGAATAGTACTGTCAAAACTGACACAGCCACAAATTCCCCCATTGTCGATCACTTTCCTCTCTTTGTTGATGTACTCTTTCTCTACAGATGTGTGGCAATGTATGTAGATAGAAAGTAGTGGAGAGAGGTAGTAGTTGATGTGTAGAATTTTTTTATATTCTGGTCCGCTTTCTCCGTAGTCTCCCAACTCTTTTTCTTGCTTTCTGCTCAGTACCTTTTCGCATTTGGTTTGTTTCACTTTCTTTCAAAAAAAACTTTCACCCGATATCCTCCTTCCCT
The DNA here is from genome assembly GCA_027743745.1 of Alloscopus bannaensis. NCBI lineage: Eukaryota > Metazoa > Arthropoda > Collembola > Entomobryomorpha > Entomobryidae > Alloscopus > Alloscopus bannaensis. The sequence continues at coordinate 29,128 of JAHZMW010001152.1, read as the reverse complement.
CTAGAAATCCTCCTTTTCTTTTATAAATACTTTTTTTTTTCTTTTTTCCACTTTTCCCACTTCGTATTCTCAATTCTTCTCTCTCTATTCTTTATCTTTCCTGGCAACTTCCTTCCGCTTTCTGCTTCTTCGTGGGATACACTTTTTGATGTCTCTTTTGTACTGTGCGTTAAACCAAAAGAAATAGTGGAGAAAGACGGAGATATTTCAATTCAAAATCCATCAATGGTTTTTTCTCCGTTCTACGAACCTATTCCCTGTTTGTTTCCATATGGTTATCTTACACTGTTTCTCTCCTTTTTTCAAAATTTGGTTTGCTCTCAAAATCACAAGACACCAGGATAATACGCGTATAGTCCTTAGGCTTTCTCCGTTGTATTCTTTTCCACAGCTAGAGAAGAAAACTTATTGGAGCACACTTTACGTGAAAACACTTTTCACTCACAGTTTTCTCCCTGACGTCCTCCGTACTTGAGCGGAAAGTGGGGAAATAATGTGCATCGCTTCCAGTTCACCATTACAACTTTCTTTAAAATCCTTTCGTATTCAGATAATCATCACTCAGGAAAAAAAAACAGCGGAGCGTTAAGCGGACCTTCTTTCTCCCAAAAATGGTTGCTACCATTTTCGCGTGCACTGTACCGCTGAATTTTTTGTTGAAACAATTTTATTACCTTCACTATCACAATTTTTTGCGGAAAATGTTCCTTTCAATAAACTATGACCAACTTTGCTACTCAAGTTTTTTGCAGCATTATGTGTTTTTTTTCGGTTGCGTGTCAGTCATACACTGTGGTGGATAAGTTGGCTTCATGCGAAATGGAGATAAGATTGAAAAGCTGTGGTTTCGTGTGTTCCTCTTCAAAAGAATTGATGGGTTGTAGTAAAAAGTATTCACAAAATGAGTCAATCAATCCAGTCTTCTTCGTTTACTTTCTTCGGCTGGAATGGAGGAACTTACGTGAATGGATCTGTTGGATCAATAAAAAATAACAAGCATATTTCATCATCACTGATATCATTATTCTTCTCACACGAACGGGCGGAATAGCGCCGAATACAGTTACGTGTCTCGTGCATGATGCAATATTTAACGTGGTTCATACTTTCTTCATACATAAACAAGACATTAATACCTAGACATACATCAACTTACTCGTATTAAAGAGTTATTAGTTTTGTATAAATAAAAAAGTTGAGAGAATTTTCATACAATGTTAATACATATACTGAACGTACAGGAAATATCAAGAAAGTTTGATGTTTGTATGTGTATGCCAACAACACAATAACTAAAGTTTGAACAAAAAATTCTTTCCCTTTCTCTCCTTGTCGAGTCAGTTTGAAAGGCAATTTCAGCGAGAGTTGCTCATGGAATTTTGGAATTTAATATCAAGAGCGAGAACCCTTCCGTTTATCATTGAAAACTTATGCTTCTTCTGCTTTTCCATCGATGCTCTTCCCATGGAAAGGAATAGTAGTTCGCAGAGGAAGAGCGTGTTTCTCACAAAAATGACTGCGCAACAGGGCAATATCACATCAATATTTTAAGTGCGACGATGGTAATAATGATTAATGTTCTTTTTCTAGTACATTTTATGTTGTTTGACGATAAACTGACTTTTTGCGTGGTGAATCTTTGATTGCATTGCATTACAAGAACTGCGTCTTTTTGTTGGAGCAAAATTTTGTGTGTGTACATTTGATGATAAGTTTCGTCAAACTACGGAGTTATTATTACACTCTGGCAAAAGTGCGCGTTTTCACGGTTGGCTCAAGCTGTGCAAAATTGCCCGTACGCTGTAGGCTACACAGGTTTATTTCCGACTACCCACATTTTTTCCACATGTTGCTAACAAGAGAAAGTAAATGGGGTTGGATGGAATAAAGGGAAATCAAGACTGAGGTTAGCAGCACACAGGAATGAATGCGCTGGCTAATAACAATAATAACTCATATTAGCCAACACATACACACACAAAGTGGTGTACTTTGGTGAGCACCAGTTTTTCTCGTACATGCAAGCACACAGCAGTTTGCTTTCACTTGGAATTAGATTTGCTGTCATTTTCTTGGAAGGGAAAAATGTACCTACGTGTAGGACAAAGGAGACAAGCAGCGATGGGCGGGGAGAGGGCTGAATCTCGATTTGACAGTTATATCCATAATTTTCGAGGAAACCTACACTTCACTCTTTCCTCTTTTCTATTTGGAAGTCGAAACGGAGACGAAGGCGAGAGAGAAAGCAAACTCTCTGCCAGCCAATTACTGGCATGTGGCATGAATATGGGGCACATAAGGAGGTCCATATAAATCTTGTTACTGAACTCACGTAAACACGTATGTGCATCGCTCCCTCTATATAGATTACATATAGATTTCCTTTCTTGGTCAATTTATGTTTTACATGCTTCCTCACTCCCATATATTTCAGCGATGACAACCTGTTCCTGTGTGTCAAAAATCCAGGGGAAAAATCAACTCAGAGTTTCCTCCACTTTCTCCTAATAACTAGAAGCAAGGGGAATTTTGCTTCGCTGAGTACTACACCATATTCTCTCTCCGCGATGCGGGATGGAGGTATATGAAATTAATACATTCACCATTTCCACCACACAGGACACATTTGTACTTGTCTGAGGAAGAGGTTGAAAACAACAGTGCACCATGTTTCTGAACATAATATTTAATAGGACAATATAATACTAGTGACATGCCACGTGACATTATTAGAGTGCGGCAACCATTTGTGCTCATTATCCGCTTGCATGCATCAACACAGAGAGCGGAGCTATAAATATGAAAATCTTATAAATATGTATGGCCCATATCCTGGGAGAAAGGAGACTGAGAGACACGGGCAGAAAAAACACAATGAATTATACGGTACTCACAAGTTGCACAAGAGAAAAGGGACTTCTCTGAACTCGTTCTACATGAAGTAACAATCGGATAAGAAGGAGACGATCTTGTAAAAACACTAGGCAGCAAAGAAAGTAGAAAAAGAAGAAAAAAGGGCTCTCCACTTCTTCCTCTTTTTATTCTCTTTCTCGTCTTTGCTACTCTTGTCGAGACGCTCCCATTGTTTTCCTGCCAAGGAGAGTCAGTGGGCGGATTTTTAACGAGCGTTTTCCGATGAGTCAAGTGAATCTAAGTAATCAAAAGACCTGCCCGCAGTAGTACACAGCTCAAGAGACTCGCGGAGAGCAAGACCGACGAAAAGCTACAGCTTATGAGGGGCTAAACTGGAGAAAACGAAAAGCTACGACTTGTCTAACAAATAATACTACACTATATTGTATATAGAGTAATATAAAAATCTGAATGCGACTCCCTTACTTTCTCTACCTTATATCTTTTTTCTTATACTTTACATTTTTCGTCCTCTCGAGCATATTTCTCCAAGAAAAATATGAGAGTACACAGTGTAAGTTGTGTGTTTCTTAAGTGCATATCATGCCGTAATAGCATTACAGATGGAGAAGAGAAAGCAGAGAATGGCTTTGTTGTATGTAATAATCATCATTGTCATATATCTTGAGAGAAAGGCAAGTGTGTAAGCCAAAAGAGTAAGCAAATGCGCAGCTACGCACAAGTCTTATGGATGCTGTTATTTTTTTCTCCACTCGGTTTGGGATTATTGATCTTCACTTGGGCATTATGGAGGCCATAAAACTGTATACGGTGAATTTACTCCAAGGAAATTAGTGCTTTTAATAGCAGTAACTAACGGAAAAAAGAGGCTAATAAGTTTTACTGAAAAATTTTTTTCTTCTAATAACATCGTGTGTATTTACAAAGTTGAACATTTGTGTATAATATAAAAGTAGCATACTAATGTGAGGATATACATTAATAAAAGGTTTTTGCAAATATATACATATACAAGTATATGCTCCGTGTGTGAAATCCCTCTTCCAGCAGAGAGAGAGCCAACAAAGCCATTCTGGAAACGCAAACGAGCAAAAGGAATTACTTGATGCTTATCTGGGATAGATGGATGGAAGGAAGACAGAGAGGTGATTCCTTACTGACCGAGTTTTTTCCTTCTCTATGGAATAAGGATGTTTTAACTTTTTCCCAAATATTCGGAGTAACGAGCCCGCGCCTAATATGTTACGCAGTGTGTGTGGAGAGAGTGAAAGTTTCAGGATGAAAAAAAGGAACAAGAAACGACCACACACACATACTACTTTCGTTTTTGGCTGTGTTTTTGTTATTCTCAAACGTGGATACGGAAAACCCTGAAAAGGCGGAGTAGACCCAATAATAAATGAGTTGGGAGGTAAGGTCGACCGTACAAAGGGAAAGTTGCTTGAAAAAAAGAAGTCCTCCAGGCTCAGGTATGCGAGAGGTGGAAAAAGATATATTATTTGGTGTAAGAAATATTTTTGGGGAAAACTGTGGTGAAACCTGTACTCTGATCGCTATTACAAGGAAAAGTTCTATCTTTGAAGAAGGATAGGACTCAGATGGAGATGGTAAATCCAAATCCAAGTGAATTGAATTTAATGAAGGAATTTTCTCTTACCAACTCGTATAATCTATATCCATATGGGAAAAGGTCAAGTGTCAGTTTTTTCCTTATTTCTAGAGCATCAGAGGCAGACAAATATTTTATCTCACTTCTTCATTACTTTTCCACCTTTTATTATAATTAACTCAAGACAGATTTTTTCCGTTGGGAGAAAAGGAAGGTGATTTCCAGAACTCACGTGCATTTACAAGTGCTAAATAAATGGGAGCACAACTCTTTAAGCAAGGAGCTTTCTCTTGTAAGCACAAAAAATAGACTAAAAAAGAAAGTTCCACTCAACCGGGACAGACATTTCGAGAAAATAAATTGGCAGGACGTGACGTGTCAACGTAACAATCTTGTTAGTCACCTCACCACATCGGGAGAGTAGGAAAAGAGTGAGAAAACATGAACAGGTTTCAATTCAAGTGTATGAAACATGATGACGAAGAAGATTACACAAATTTACAGAGGAGACACCAAAGAAATACAGTATACATAAGCTTGACGCTATAAGGTATACCTTAATACGAAGAAAGAAAAACAATAGTTTGATGTTTGTCTTTCACTTTTTTTCTCTCACACTTGCTAAGAGGCTCTTTTATGTTGCATTATTGTGACATCAAAAGTGAACCAGTTACAGAGAGATATTGCGAGAAAACGGAATCATCAGGAAGAGAGAAAGCGGAGAGTGACAGTAGCAACTAACCACACAGCCGAGAGAAAGTGAAGTAAATAAATAGAGTTTTTTTGCGCATCACTTGATTCCGAAAAACAAACTATGAAGAAACTAATAGGACGACGTAACAAGCGTTTACTACAAAAACTCTGCACGTTCCTGACTCGTAGGTACGAAAAGATGATTCTGTCCGAGCAGGCATGATCGCTCCTAGGTAGCGATCGGGTAGACAGCAAAATATAGAGAATCTTCTCTTTCTCTCTCTACATTGTTCTCATCTCATATTGTTACGATGAGCCACTCTCTAGAGCAGTTCGTATTTTAGAGAAGAAACATATGTAATACAGATACAAGATACATTTTTATCTACGGACTACACACACGACTGATTGCTGCTGTGAGTGGAAACCCTGAAACTGGCCAAATAAGACATGACAAGAGAAAGCATGCAGTCGTGCAGCGACACACATACGAGGCGTAAACGAACTGTGCTTCTACCACTCTGCTATGTTTATCAGCTCGAAACTTTCTCCGCACGACAAGTAGTTTTTGTATGTACGTTAGATTGTTTTCTATATAAGCGAGAGCATGTTTATGTGACTCTGTTGTTTGGTGCACACTGTCGATGAAGACTCGTACATTTGAGTGAGAAAAGTAAAGTGAAACCGTAAAAGAGAAAGGGGTAAAAATGAGCCTTTCTCTTTAGTCTCTCAATCCTCTCTCGCTCGTCGTTTCACGTCTTCGTCTTTCTCTTTGGCACAGTCAGTAAAGCAGAGTTGTTAGATTAGCCATTGAGCCGGGAGCAGAGGCTTGAAGCTGAGGAGAGAGAAGTACATCATGGCAAATAGGGTAAAAGCGGGAGAGAACGCGAGAGAAAAAAAAATCCAAGAGAGAAAAGATGGATACACATCCTCCTGAGATGAAATGGGAGATCACATGAGTTCATCTAGATGAAATACGTTCATCCGTAATGAAATTGTTTGTCTAGCTTTCGCCTCACTGACATCACACCGATGTATCGTGCCTCCATGAAACCTCTCCGTGACCAATGATTTCTGGAAAAGTAGGCCCAAGTGTGCATACACACACGCGGAGAGGAGAAAGGTTTAAGGGTTGAAACTATATATGTCTATGAAACGCATGGGTAAGCATCTACGACAATATTGACGATTACAATGTATATAGTGTAGTAAAAATAGGAGATTCATCATCCTTCCAATTACTGAACTTCATATGCCGTGTGATGAGATTTTCCTAGTTTGATTCGGATCTCTCGTAGAAAAACTCTGAAACCACGAACTCATAGTGCAAGAGCCTTGTTCGGGTTGAATACTATACGGACAGCAAGATATATGGGCCAACCCATAATGACGGTAGATCGATATCGCAGTATGCATTACTAAATTTCTCGAGACCCCAAAAAAGTCCATAAATTATTGCCGCTTTCCCCTCGCTGCTCTTCTCTGCATCAAATTCGGTTCGAGAGTTTTTTTGAAACTTTAATAACTGCAAGAGATGCACACTTTGCTAGACTTTTGAGGGTTGCTCTTATGTTTACACTGTATTATTAGTTATTCATACACTTCATATTAGTGGATGAACACAAGATTGTATTGTGTAGAAAGTGCCTACTTCGAGTAGGCTTTAATTATATCTTATATCATCTAGCACAAGCTTTGTGCATGACCAGAAAAGCTCTTTAGAACAAAACACATATTTCACCTTCACTCGATGCTTTTACAAGCCCAAGACAAAAAGCTAGGTCATATATGAGTCGCTATGTCTGTTGAGTGAGTTTCATTTCGTAGAATTGTTTACAGCAGCGGAATATTATTATGTAGTCTGTGCCCTTGATTATTCTCTGCTTTTATGCACTTCCCGAGGGATGTGCCCAACAAATGACTTACTTTTTCCACTAATGGTACCACCACCGGGAGAAGCCATAAAAACGGGAAAAAAAGACAGCCGTTCGTTACACCAGCATTAACATTTCAATACGAGGAAGCAACAAAGTGAAGAACAGGATGAGAGTAGAAAATAATGAAAAGTGTGGCAGAGATGGACTTTCTCTCGTAAAGACAAGAAAGTGGGCTAAACTCGAGGAGAAATGATGACAATGAATATTGAATCTTATACGACCATCAGCTTCGTAACAAAAGAAACAGGAAGGAGCTGCTAACTACGCTTTTTCGAGGTTGTGAATGCACTTTCACCAAGATAAGTGCGGTGTTATGGACTGTCTTGTTTGAAAAATGGTCGTAACATTCGCTTTCGAACATGCATGACCACAGCTCAAAATTTACGGTGGCCTCATGAAGGAAATGTGTTGTCGGTATCACAAGTTGGAGAATGAAGCAACGTTGTATTATTTAATGTAAGCTTTGTTTTATAGATCTGTCTGCTTTCTCTCTTCTATGGTCGGAATAGCAAGTAAATTTTTGTTTGCACCGACTAACAAGACGGAGTGAATGCAATAGGAAATCTTTCGAGTATCTTTCGCTTTTTATATATAGTATTTCCGTGTCGTAAAAATCCCTTTTATGACACAGACACGGGTGGATTCCGTTGAGATCTGGGGATGCATTACGCAAGTATGACGCTCCTTTGTGGATGGTATATTATGGATATACGTAATTTTCAGTTTGTGTAACAAACAACGGTGCCTACATTATTATATACCATCCTTCTTTTGTTCCGTCATTGCCATTCTCCTATAGTGAACCACGTCCTCCATTTTTCAGCTCTTCTAATTCGTTTCTCTCTCAGCCAAGAATAAATTGTTGACTTTGGGTTTCCCAGAAAAATTTCCGTTGGCATTTCGTGCCATGAATAGACCTCCAAAACTTTGCATCCATATAAACCTATATTGTTATCCGCTTTTTCTCTCTCTGTGGGCAAAAAGCGGAAATACGCTGGTGGTGCATTTTTATTTTAATAATAGGAATAAAAAGTTTCCCTTTTCTCTAATCCGACGTCGTCGTAAATCCATAATTTGCAAAAGCTCAAAAAATATCCTTGACATGATGTATTAATAATGTGAAATCCTCGCAACAACATACACAACGCGTACGCTTTTTACGGCGTGGCCTTGAGATATACTATTCTCTACTTGTGCATTCCGCATTCTTCTGCTCATCGTTGGAAATTATATTTGATGCTGGGAGACAAGCGGCGACAATCCTACATAATAATTCAAGGATCATCAGGATTTCATTTGATTCGTCACGTCACTCATTCTCCCTCCATGCAACTCGAGCTTATTGTCAAGTGTTTACGTGCACATGTGCACAATGAGAGAAACTCTTTTGACGCTCCACAACAAATTACATTTTTTCAACAACTGCATTCAATATGGAAATGTACAAAGGGCGACTTTTTCCTTTTGATGTTGTTTTTTCTCCCTTTGCGTCTGTAACAGACGTAAAAAATGTTTGCATGTGCTACACCCTTGAGTATTTTTGGCTGGAATACCGGGGAAGCATCCTGCTCAACAATAAAAACTTATAAACATACCCACAATAATATGGTGAAAGCTTAAGGATATACATTGCATTCTGCATTCATGCATGCTTGCTTTTAGTCGCATCTCTGACAAAATAAGCTTTTTGACTCTTTTCTTTCAACTATACACACACACACTCCTCTTATGCATTGCAATAGGTCTTTTCTATGATTTCTTTTTATTTTTGTTGCAAAGGGTCTCACGCCAAAAGCCACACGCAAAGGTCCATCTGCATACTGAATTCTTGTCACTGACGCTGCCTCAGTATCAGTGATGACACAAAAGAAAACCAAAAAAACAACGTTATACTCCTGGCGCGTGGATGTGTTTAGTGGGATGCAAGATGAAGAAAGATAATCTCTCCTTCTGACTTTCATCTCACGTTTCGAACATTCAGTAAAAATTATACTAGGTTGTCGTCTGACTCGGAGTGTGTGGTGCGTTGTAGGAAAAAAATGTGCATCATAACATGGTAAATAGATGTGCTGCGTGTGGCAAATGCGTTGGGGAGAACAATGAGGAGCATTTTGTCTTTGTCACGAAAAAAATCGTGGTTGTCCTCCTCATTTGATGGATAAAGGGTGTAAACAGCGTTGAAGACAGTGTGGGTGAAAGTACGGAAAAATTTGGCTTTTTAGTGTGTAAAATGCACGCACCGAAGAAACCAGAGAAGACACGAGCAGTTTCCCTAATTCCCATCCGGGTGCCATTTTTTAAGAAAAATACGGAAATAAAGTCGTGTACTCGTATTACGCATTCATGTAGCTCATTTTTAATGTGATACGCATTGTACACACTTTTCTTTTGTCGGAACATCCTTTTCAGAATCAAGGAGGATGAGTTAGCAGACTTTTTTTTAAAGAGTTAGCTTGAAACAAACTTTTTCAAATTATCATTGGAGAAAGTGGCATCGGATTATTCATAGAGTTTTCTCTACTGCTTCCATATATTTTTTTGAGAAGCACTGTAAACTTCGCGTAAATAAACACGGCGAGATTGGATTGCGTATACTTCGTTCCTCTTTTATTAGGCCATCACCAGAGTGTACAGCTCAGGAAGTCATGTGTATAAAAAACACACAACTCTCCGTTTTGTTGACTTTTTTGTCGACGACACTTCACAGTTCTTGGCTTCTCTATATTCTTCTATTCCACTTTCTCCGAGCAGCCTGCACCTTTGGAGAAAATCCTTTTTGCACTTTATTCAACTAAATTTCACTCAATATATATTGTCTCAGTTGTAGACACGACGTGCCGCTTTTCCTTTATACTCCCCATCGTTCACATCAAATTTAAAGGAAATCTTGTTGACTTTTACACAGCTGTCATTTTATTAGGAAAGGACGCGCACTCTCTCTTTCTCTTTCTTCTCAAGACACGAAAATGAACTGCTGCGAAAGTGAATTTCGTTCAACATTCAACACAGAGTACAAAAATTGCATTACACAATTTTTCAGTGAGAGTCACTCCACGGAAAACATACACGTTAAAAGCATTTTCCTCCGGAATTACGGCCACTGTTTATGTAATGGGCTTCTGTGTATTCATTCATTTTAGGGAATGGGTGCATGTTGCCCAAAAGTTATTTAAAGCAGTGCATGGACTTCAGGGCTGGCGCAAAAATGAAATATTCTTGAGAAGAAAATGGGTTTTTGTCTTGATGCACAAACCTAATATGCATTTATATTGCATGCACCGCAATATTGTGAAGTATAGGAGAAAGTATGTTTTTATTATGTCACTCCTCTCTCTTCGCCACTACAATGAATATAAACAATGCTATTTTTCACTTGGGTCTCAGAACGTCGTCCTATTTTTATATTATCTTGCAACGCACCCATGTTCAAGAAACACTTTCTCCAAACCAGAGACAACAGACTTCAAAGCCACTTTCATCTTCTCAACTGTGTGTGAAGTGAAAAAATGGAAACTAGGAAGACTCTCTTTCACTATATTTGCCGTACTTTCTCCAGACAAATCTCATCTTCCTCTTCACACTTCAAGCCACTTTACCCACTACTTCCTTGTCTATCAGTCACACTGGATTCATAAGTGTATAATTTCTCTAGGTTGCGCAAAGAGATGTTCACGTCGTCGACAGTTCTCGTCTCTTTTTCTCCTGTATTTTTTTTGCTTTCTCCGCTCCCGTCAAGCTTTCAACAAGGCTGTTGATTCATCACAATAAGCATACTTTACACACTGTATATACTTTTTGGTAGGTACATCAGGGAGAGAAAGCATGTCAAATGTTACCCAGCAAATCTAAGTTGACGGCAGGTGATATGCCATCCAGCAGCAAGCATTCATGCGAGTGACAAGAATACACTGAGGAAAAAACCGTATCGTAAGACAGAGACTATGTATAAAAAAACTAAACAGTAAATGTGTATGGTTTTGCATTTTAAGGGAGTATCTCAAGAACCCCAATTTTCTGTACAAGCTCTACTCACCGCTCGAGTAAAGAAGGAGACGAGAAACGTGTGTCCGGAAGCCTTTTGGTTTCCTCAGCTCTCTCGTTTTCTTTTGCTCATCAGGATATGATAGAAAATGTCGAGGGCCAACCCGTCTACCAAGGGAGAACAAGGAACGAGCTATCATAGAGTATCTGGAAGAACCTCAGGACAAGCTGAAGCTTGGCGAAACACATTTTGAGGAAAAGTAGTAAAAACAAAAGCTTCAACTGCGCCATCAGTTTCCTTCGAGACTCGAGAGAAAGTGAGGAGCAGAGAGGAAATTCACGGAAAACTAAGAAAAGGGAGAAAGCGTGTGCACCAAAGAAAGAGACAACGAGTCAAGTATTTTTTTACTTACTGTTGCTACATCCCCAGCAACTTTTCTTCTCCACTTGATACACACACTTCCCTTGCAGCAAGAGCGGAAGGAAAAGTTACAAGGTGAATTGTTGATGTGTTTTATGCATGTATTCCATTTTACACTTTGAAATGATGATGACGATGAAGACGACGGATGGTGTGATACACACTAAGAAAAAACCCATTTGTTGGGGGAGTAGATCTCGAAAATGCTCTCTGGCTCGTTGTATGCGTGCATATTTTGTACCCTTTTGAATTCATTTCGTTTGCCTCCGAGTTGTGTAAAAGATACGCATTTCAGCTACTTCCATTCTCATTATATTCTTCTAATTAGATCTACCAACAGGAATCTTTCTCTTCACGTTTACCCTCTCACTCTTCCATTGGGAATCTCAAACTAAAATGCGTGGGGCAATATGATCAGAAGTTTGTGAACTCTAGGAAAATGTACATCTTATCGTAGTAGACTACTCTGCTTTTTCTCTCTCACACAAACACTCAGCGGAAGGAGAGAAAAAAGGTTAGAGGAAAAACATGTTTGATGACTTTTGAGAATCAAGTAGTCACACACCGCACCACGAGACCGTATGTGCAGAGTACATACACTCCCTTGTATTTGCTTTGAATGAGGAAGCCAAGTGGAAAAATAGCATTACTTAGGCCCTCCGCCACTACATCATTCCTGCATTACGGAGAACACAACTTGGAAACGCATGGGAGAGAGAGGAAGAGTAATGGGGAAATGTAAAAGTTGGAGTACATGCACACACGCGGGTTATTGGATCGATGAGATAACTAGACATGTATATTTTTGAGTGTATTCTCCGCATATTGTGATTTTCATTTACCTTCTCTGAAGTAACGTATAAAATAAATGTAGGTACATAAAATAAACGGAGAGAAATAACGGCGGAATGTGAGGTAGCTGTTTACATGCTGAGCTGTACAGTGGCATGTGGCCGTGAGAGGATGAAGTACATTATAAAATTGTCTCATGAGGTTTGGAGTACCACAAACTAAATAAATTGACCCATCTTGCAACTTGGACCAGTTTCGTGAGGTCAGTTCACTTTCACAGGGCTCCATGCATGGTTTCCATTGCTCAAAGTGGTTTGACTGAGAGGCAGGCAAAGGGAAAGCAAGAGAGTGTGTACGTTTTTGTTTGATTTAGAAAGGAAAGTTCTTTCTGTTTGCGGTGCTCATTTCCTCTCCTCTCTAAACAAACAAGATGAAACATTGGGAAAGCAATATTTTGAGCATTGATCCCATGTTCTTTTTACTGTATAATACATATTCGTCTGCTCCACTTTTTTTCTTTGCTTTTTTATGTCCCTCCTTTTGCTGGATGTCATTGTCTCCAATTGTCTAAATGGGATGGGAGTCGCATTTCTGAGTCCGAAGTGTACTTTGCTGCTCAACTCTACTTGCGTCGAAGAGAGGAAGAAGTTTGCGACAAGAGGGGAGAAAAGTTTGGGAGAAAGTTGCATAAAGTGAAACATTTTTCGCGATACATTAAGATTTGGAAAAGCTCATCAACCAATATGCCCTCCATTCGGAGTCGGGCCTTTAAGCGTCATTGGTGCGCTCTTAATTTAGGAAGTTTGGTTTTTTTGTGTCTGCAGCCGCATTCAGCATTGCTTCACATATCAGAAGTCGTGTAGATAATATACAGTAGTGAAAACTGTTCACTAGAGAGAGCTTGAGACACAATGACGAGCAGTGGGTGACGAGGAAAAGTTTTTCCCGTCATTTGATCAATATTTGTGTAGTCTTCGATTTCGCACCGTCCAATACCTTCGATTAACTTAACCACTTACTCCTCGCCAATCAACCGGGGACCTGGCTGACTTTTTGACTTTTCCATTCAGGCTTTTAATACTATCTACACTCGGGCGCTGCAATTTTGTCTTAAGATTGTAGCGAAGTGGTTGGATAAGAGAAACTCGAATAAAAGTAAAGCTAATGGACTAGGTAAAAGTTGAAAGAGTCGTTAAAACATACCCCGCATATATTTATTCCTGTGGAATTTCACGGCGAGCCTCTAACTGTCACCAGGTGGTCAACACAAAGTGTAATTTGGTTTGCATTTTTCGACTTGGCTCAGCGGTTACAGTATTTAAAAAATTAAATTATTAGATAAGTGGTTCAATTCGTTCTTTGCTAAGCTTTTAGGATTTCATAAAAGTTGGCCTAATTTTAACTTTTACAATATTCTTGGAACTTACAGGTTGTCCGTGGAGTTACTTTTTCTACATTTAAGCTAAACATGGCTTGCCGCGGTCATGTACCTCTTCGGTTTCAATTATCATACCACTGGAACTCTGATACTCGAGACGGAGACTTACAAAGTTAAAATAAAGTTAGTCAATTGAAGTCTGGCTTCAATCAAGCCAACTTGAAAAGATGTGATCTCCTCAATGCACTTTAAATCTATGATGTTCCTTAGAGAAACTTTGAGAATGCTCGTATTTCCTTTGTAATTCTCCGAATCACAATTGCAAATCTCTTCGAGAATCTCTTCTTGGAAAGGCACTTGCGAAGCGAACATTCGTAATTGTGAAAGGTTGGAAAAAGAGGATATCATTCTAGAAAGCTCTACAGTTCTACAGTACAAACAGAAGGCACATGGACATAAAGACAGTTTCATCTCACAACCCCTTCACCACTATTTCTACTCAAGTCCAACCGCATCAAAACCTGTCCGATTTTCCCCGATGATGCTCATCACGACAACGTCAACGGCGTAACTGTTTGGGATGAAGAATCCTTGAGCTTGTTGTAAATACCCAAGGCTCTTCTAATATGCGTGTGTCTCTTCCCAAAGCTCTCGGATGCTCGCTCTATTTTTTCCGGAATGGAGAAAGTCATAAAGAAAAGTAAGTAAAGAAGGAACGTTGAAAGCAGAAGATATGCTTGGCTTAGCAGGACATAAGTATGATTGTAGTAGGAAAACTAAAGTCGAACTAAAATATTGCCTTTTCCTTACGAGTGCTTACCTGCCGAAATAATATGGAAGGGTTTATACACACATTTATTATATTATGGCTGTCCAACAATTCATGATTCACTCATGTAATGCCTTATTGCTAGCTGAGGTATTTATTATAAAAGGCTTTTTATTCTCCTTATAGATGCACGTACGTAGCTTATCAAATATGTTTAGTAAACAGCATATTATGCATACAAAGTCTTGGCGGAGAGGAGTACCTCACAATTGAATGTGTATAGGGCTTGTGTGTATATTTTTGCAGTACTTTCGAAGTTGCGTTCGCATATGCAGTCAACCAGATCCAATTTCATATAACACAGAGCCTTCTCTCTGGCTTGCCTCGCTACAAATCTCTTCAATTCACTCACTTTCCCCTCGCTCTATTTGCCTGAGTAATCAAGTAAATGCACCGGATATTCTTGGACTACCGTTTTGTGATCCTGTTATAAAAACCAGGCTACATGCCACACACATGCACTGTGTACTACGTCGTACTTACTGGCTCACTCTCATGCTCATACTTTCTCCAAGAAAAGAAAATTATTTTACTTTCTCCCAAGCCCGTATTCACAATTGTACGAGTGTGAGAAGTAGTATGCTCGATATATTTTCAAATCCCCAATACTGTTCTTTTTTCTCTTTTCTTACGATAGTTGATGAAGTAGAATAATGATATTCCGCTTAATAGTAACATTAGGGAAGTCTTTGTAAGTAAAGGAGATTGGTACTTTTATTGGATGAGCATGATGATGGTGGTAAAGTTTTTTTTTTGCACCGGGTTTTTCCCTCCTTCTATACTTGGGTTTCGGCTTAGGATAAAGTTTGGTTTTTTAGAGCGGTCTTAACTCTTTCAGAAGTAGATCAAGTACGAACGTTAGGAGGAGGCGAGTGCAATTGTGATGGAATTGGGCCATTAGTTAATTAATAACACTGTGAGAAAAGTGTCTCGCTAAAAATTTCTTTCATTCTCCCCTCTCGTCGTGGGTGCGAGCCGGAATAAGAACTACTTTCACCACACAGTTGTGAACAAGCTTCGTGTGTCTGGCTCACACACTCGTGTGTGGAATACGTGACAAGTTCATCTAACGACAAGACTTGCCATTTCTCCGAGAGAAAGGTGAAAGCTGTGTGATTACCACTTGATTTGATGTAGTCAGTGTAACTCGGGCTGACTCCCAAAAAATGCCACCATTCTAGTGAAAACGTGGTCGCAAATGTTTATTTACTTTACGGCCTCCGTGTAATTAATGCAGGACAGCGTCGTTCATAATTGCACCCTATAGTTTGACTACTAACATCCAGTGCCCTAAAACTACTGCGGCACCAATTCCAAAAAACGAATGCATTAAATCACTCCCTGCAATTGCTAAACGAACATTTTCATATTCCACTCATTTTAATATGTACACAACTATGAAACTCCTAAACTTTCTCCACAACAGTCAACACTTTTTGAAAAAATACGTCCCAAGCATTACATCCAGTATTGAACCAACTTTCTGCATCATGCATGAGCTGGAGTGCACACAGAGTAAAACTTGCAGCTTTCAAGTTGGGCGAACAGAAAAAGAGAGAGCGTAGATGGTAGAGGAGAAAGCACATCATAAATTACACAGAACTTCACAGCGGTGCTGGTCCTCATGTACGTTTAATCTGAGACTGTAACATATGGGGTAAAAGGATGATGATGATGTCCCATGTGTGTACTCGTGAATGCTGCCATTGCTCATTCGCTCGTTCATTCATTTACTCATAGCGTACAGACACACACACCCTGTTCAAGGGGAATTCTCCACTAATTCCATATGCAAGGGAAATCTCACCGTTAAAGCGCAGTCATCATCATCATCACCATCAGCGTACATGTTCTACTTCCATACTTTCTCTTGACGAGATGCTCCCCACTTTCTCTACCTCTCATATGCCGTCTGCTACCGTGTGATAGTCTGCCTGTATGTTTCATAGATTTCCTACGTTTCTCTTTCCTGCTCCTGCTCCTTTCACAGGGAAAGTTACTCTTGCTGAATAACTAATGAGGAAAGAGTGCTTGTACTGGTGTATATGTCTGTGAAATGTATGAATGTAGGTTGAAGAGTTGAAAAAAACTATAACGCCAATTCACCACCACCAACAGCTCAGTTCATTTCTCCGTGTCTCGTCGTTGTCGGTCTCTTTGTTCTTTCGCATCTCTGCATCTCAAATGCGAGGGTGTGGATACACATTGTGACACATAGACCAAAGAGTTCGCGCTTTCACTTGCAACATGAGTATTAAAGCGATGTAAAAGGATGCTTGTTGTGTGCCACCATATTATTACCGGTGGAAGGGAAGAAGTGGGCAAGTGAAAGTGAAATGGTGCAAAATTGAGTCAGAGAGAGAGAAAGTATCAGTAATGTTTCGAGTAAATTGCATTTTGCACAAATACACAGATACGTTGTCACGCACCACTGGTCTCGTGACGTACACCGATAGAAATCTGCATAACAATGCCTACCTCACACTATAGCACAGTGTGCGTATTGTACATACCGTTTGCGATGAGATTCGGCTCCCGCTCCACTTTTTAAAGAGATGTAAATGTTGCTTTCATCATGATCAGCCTCAACTTGGGCGACAAGCCAATTGCACAAAAATTTGTGAGAGCTTTCTCAAGGCTGTCCAGGTGTAGACTCTCGGAGAAAGCTTATCCAAAACTGTCTAACTTGTTGTTGCACAAAAGAAGCATGAGAAACAGGTTGTCCCTTGGTAAAAGTGCACACGCATAGACACACACACTTTCTCCGTTGAACGTTTTATGTACGCCGCAGGTTTGTGAATTGTGATAGAAGAGCGCACAGGGAATACACTGATTCCAGGAGAAAGTCGACGATGAGAAAGGAAAGAGTTCGATGTGCGGTGAGTGAGCGATGAAGTTCAAATGTATACTTTGAACTTCGCTCGCGCTCTGTGTGCTCAACGAAGCGAAATAGGGAGTTCTAAATTAAAGGTAAGTTGAAGTAATGGGAGACGACGAGAATTTCAGATAAGTTTCGCACTGTGAATTAATTATGTGTACTTAACATCACAATCCCTCTCTCTTTCCTCGCTTTCTCCCGTCTAGGGTTTCCACAGTTTGCTCTTTCATATTTCTCATTCCTCTACATCTCGACAAAGTTCTTGCTACACCTTTTTAATATTTTCTCACCATCACCAAAAACCACTACTCCGATATATACTTTCTTTCAAGAGCCTTTCGGGTTTCTACTTTTTCACGTTTTTTCAACCATATAATTTTTTATCTTTTACATCTCTCCTCCTTCCCACTTCTTAATTCCTACCCATTAGGAATGTCAATTTGAAAAATAAACTTATTTTTAATCTTTCTCCCAGAAGAGTTTTCACTCCTCACTTTCCCCGCGTTGGGTGTCGTAAATGTTGTTCCCAAGGCTGGGTGGGAGCTCTTCCATCGGAAAAATTAGGAGCGCACATCACCTCAACTCAAACACATCTTGTTCGCCTCTATCTCCTTCCAGATGGAGAAGCTTGGTCCGTGATATGAACCGGAAATAACTGTGCTTCCCAGCTATTTTCACGACACTTCACTGAGGAAATTACGAAGGGTGTTTCAAATACAACAAATGTCTCCTCTCTCCGCCTCGACGTGAGCGATTAGCCACACAAGTTGATCAAAAATCCGTAATATTACACCGGTTGGATGGTTTCTTCAGTAATAATGATTAGCTACTGTTAGAATGTGAGGGGGAAGTGACGACACACTTGAATGAGCGATTAGCCTTGCCACTCGATTTATCTTTCTTAACACTGCTTCATCATCAAGGTAATAACAAGCCAAGGATTTTTGAAGCACGCGTGCGATCCCCCTCCTGCTTTCACTGTTACTTCAACTCTTAATCTTAGAACCCCGCCGAGTCAGCATTTTGTGTAAAATCTTATGCTTGGTCTCGCTTCAATAAGAGTGACGAGTTGCACAGAAACGAATGAAGATCAAAAGAATATTTGCATCTGCATTTGCTCTCAATTGAAAGCGAAAGCACTGAACAACTGAACAACGTTATGCAAAGGTAACTTTCTTCAGTTAATTTCAAAAAGCACTTGATGTCCTTACTCATCAAGTGAAACAAAGCACCGTGATATACGAGAAAGTTTAAATTCCTCGAAAATGAAACCCGCTATTTTGATAGTGATTCACGATGATGTACGATGAACAGTTTCGAATATACTTTTTAAGTAGGTTTTTGGAGAGAGCTCTCAATTAAACTGTGGAGAGCGCTTGTTCAGCAATATTACTCCACAATATCAAAGAGGAACGCCGGTAGAGTCAACTCACTCTAATAAATTTCCAAGAATTTCACCAACTTTATCTAATCAACTCCACTCACTTTTCTCCGAAAGGGAAAACAAAGAACAACACCGATTTTGTAGGAATAAGAGCTGAGTAGTAAATTTGCGGAGAAAACGTGAAGTGACAACCTTAAATTGAAACTTGTTTCACAGATAAATCTTTTGGTCTACTTTTATGCCTTTCCCGTTTTCCACGTCTCCAAAAACGTAACACTCAACACAACTTGCTCATTCAAAGGAGAAAAAATGCACTCAGTAAATGGAGCGAAGAGTTTTCTTCACACGACGTGCGTAAATAGGAATTATGACATTTATTGAAGGGGAAATCCGGAGAAAAAAAGTCAGTTATCAGCCTCTGCGCGTTGTGTATTGTTGTGTGGGCTTCACCCAACGAGCAGTTTGTCACCTTACCAAATCTGAAATCAGACTGACAGAAAAAAGTAAGCGGGGTTTTGGGAATAGTTGGAGTGCACACAGCAGAGCACAGAAAAAAACATCCACAAACAGAAAAAACAGAGTTGTGTTCTATGTGAGGATGCCTGCCGCTCTATTTCAGAATGTATGAACACATTTCACATATTGTGAGGAGCATCGGGAGAAAGGCAGCTGGAGGAAAACGAGAATGAAATCACAAGCTCACAAACAGTGTGGACTGACTCTGAGAGTGTCTAACACAGTAGAGGTTTCCCCGTCCGCATTTCTAGGAGAGCTACAAAACTCCAACGGCCACACACACACAACGCTGTGAGTAAACGAGGGAAAGAGTGAGTTAGAGTGGGAGAAACTGTGAGCAATAAAGCAGTGTGGAAAGTCTCTTCCTTTATATTCAAGCTACTCTCAGTTTGGCGAATGCAAGTAGTTGTACTGTACTACGTGAGCTTTGTCAAAATGGGCAACTGAAACTGGTGCTTTCTAGTAGCTGCTAGCATTTCCCCGTATTTCTAATTCACTAAGAGTTTTTCCTTTCCAGCGTGTGTCTTCTTGCTCCTCTCTGCTGAGGTCGTGATGATGAAGATGATGATGGTGATGCGATGCAGCGAAAGCATGAGAGAGGCAAAGTAGGCAGTTCACAGTTTCGTCACTTACCTACTTGAAAAGTGTGTGCTGAACGTGGAAGTTGCGACTATGTACGCAAGTTGATATTGCCACACACAAACTCCACTGCTGGTTCTCCTCTCGACCTCCAGTATCGGAGTAACTCTGAGAGTCAGTACTAGTTTTTGGCTCTTTCACATTTTTCCTCTAAAATGTGGTACAGTAACACCAAAAATGTTCAGCTCTCCCTCTCGTTTGCTGGTTGTAGCACTCAGCGTTGTTGAGTCTTGTTTTTTGCTTATTCTAAAAAGAAGTGCTTTCGCTCTTCGAGGAGTGCAAGAAACTCTTATTTTTTTATCAAATCGGCAACAAAAAAGTGGAGAAAAGTAGCAATGTACATGTAGACGGGTTTGTTGTGTGTGTACCCAACACGCTACTTTTACTCTAAATTTTTGTTTCAAACTGTGCGAGAGTCTTTGGAACGCATGCTCATCATATTTTTGCATCATATACGACGAGAAAATGTTAGAGAGGAATCCGTCGTCGTGCCTCATATAATGTAGTGATTCAGCCTTTTGCAATAAACTTTTTTTTTAAACCGAGAAGACTAAACTTGCCGTTTTCTTCTCTACAGCTTATCGTCGCCCAACAGAGAAAGTTGAGAGTGGAACGGAGGAAAAATAGTAGGAATATAATGTGTATGTATTCCATACGTTTAGCTTTGTACTCACTCATCGTACGCTACGTTAGGTTCGCGTATTAAACTCGTATTAGCATTCTTGCATTTTCTGCATGGCCATGAAAAAAGAATTATTGCAAAATATATAGGACCATTTACGAGTTGGGAGAGAGAGAGAAAGCACCTTACACAGGAACTTTTAATGGGTTCTCCTCGCACAAACTCTTGAGTCCACATACACACATCATATACCGTACATTTTTTTAGCAAGCGGGATACTTGAGAACACGTACGTTACTGTGTGTCTGAAAATAAAACTTTTTTAATCCTGAAAACTCAAACCGGAGAAATATTAATATTTACATACACCTTCCTCCTGTCAGAGTCATTGTCACTGGCTTTAGTGATGTAAAACTTGAAACGTTATTTATTCTTTTGATTTGCTTATAAAGCGAGCTTATGAAAAGAAGTTTTAAATGTTGAATTATTTTTTTCAAACGCGATGAGATGTAGTAACACTTTACAGAGTCGGAGTTTGCTTCAAATTCAAGTGAAAACAATCTTAATTCATTTACAAATGGATGAATAATTAAGGAAATACGTAAATACAAATGACTTCCCGTAAAATGCTCGCATTTTTACCGAACAGCACTTCTTGAGGTGAATGGAAATGCCTAAAAAGAGTTATTAGAATTGCCATTCACTTATTTTAGAGAATGCCATCCGCTCCCAAACCTTCCCGCAGTCGTTTGTGTAAGACTGTTTGGTGCACACGGAAGAACCTGTATTTCGCCCTTCTGCAAAAGGGAAGGTATAGTGAAAGCTTAGGCCGACTAGGAATCTACATGTGTTCACAAGTTATGTGTTTTTCATGCAATCTGTATACGATGTAAAACTCTGTCTAACCTTAGACGCAGTGAAAGCTACAGAGTGCTAGTCTAACGCATTCTGAAGATTCGAGTCTTATACTATAGCGGGGGAGAAAAGTGAAAGGCCTTTTTTGTATAAACTTTCTTTCATTGCTTGACATACTTTTCACGTGCTGACTTTCTATTCTACTTCCTCTCGCACTATCCAAGCTGGAACTTTACTGGAGAAGCTCATTGAATTTAATGTTTTATATATGTAGTAATGTATATGACTACAGCAAGTCGTCCACGGAGCGTCATGCATTCCAGCTTTTTTTCCACTTTTATCTAACAAAATACTGGTAAAGTTGTGTGATATGAAAGAAGGAAGCTTTCATAGTTCATGTGCCACATTTTATGCATGCATGCGTGAATATATAACGTTGAGGTGGAAGGTACAGTCTCGTCGAGTGTTTCAACACACACAGCTCCTAACAGTTCTGAGAGGAAGACTAACAAATTAGAGTAAAGCCAGGAAAGTGTGTGCACATGCGATGGTTTTAAATGCCTAGCTCAAGTGTGAAGGGCCAGCAGTGGCGGTAGTTGTGTAATAAAAATAAATACAGGGAAGAGTAAACAAGTACCACTTTAAATTGTAAACTTGTACGCATCCACAGTCCACCCAGCACAACGTTTGCATGCGTAACGTTGTGTAGATGTAGCTACATTCACATTTCGAGGGAGAAAGCAGTATGAGCATAGTGAAGGCGTGAAGGCAACACGGTGGCAGCGATGTGTGTCTATGCTTTTAGATAAATTCATATTGGGTCTGTTTTCTCGCTAGTTGTATGCAAATCGTACTTTCTCCAACTCGGTGATTATGAAAGTAGTCATAAATTTACTTTTTTCATAAATTCTATATACATACATGTGAGGTGAACATATACACGACCGAGTATGCTACAAACAGTTGACGGTCGTGGCCAGTGAAACAAGTGCCACGGAGCGTTGACTCTCATCAAGATGTGTGCGGTGTGTGTGAGATATACGTCTGCGAATTACAAGTCTTGCGATGAGTAATAGGTATATGAAACGCAACAAATAACATGTACACACGAAGCATACGCTATAAAAAGTGTTTTTCCGCTGTTTTTCGCGTTTTTAGTGGCGAGCTCACATTTATGTTGTCTCCGACGTTTCCTAAATGCTCAAAAATTGTGCTTTATACCTCCATTCCACTTTGCCCAGTCATTTTTCTACTTACCACCTACGGAGAGTGCGTTTACGCTCTTTTTACGTTTTAGGAAATTAGTTTGGCGAGCCCCAGCAGCTAGAACTTCCACGAATGTGGTCATTTCATCTATCAATTTGGCTCGTAATTCTAATTTCTTTTAAGTAAAAAAACATCAATTTGACAAGGTTTTTTTTTCTAAACCGGAAAACCTTGTACCGAAACCGTCTCCAAATGGATTTTGCTACAATGTCTGTTTTTATTAAGGATTCTCAACCATCATGCTCAATTTCAGTAATTACTATATTGTCAATATTTAGATGTTGTTCCCTATTTTTTCCAAAATTCAATCATTTGTTACTCGGAAATCGGGTTTGAGTTAAATTATTTATTTTGCACGGAAACACGCGTTCATAAATTGTCGCTAATGATTTCATATGAGCATGCAGAGCTTAAATTAATTATTACAGAATTAAGATGGGTTGATCTAATGTGTTAAATGGCACGCCAATTTAGTTAGAAATTCGACTTTTGGCGTATAACTTATATATTTTTTAAATTTTCTCATTGCAAGTTATTTTTAATTCAAAACACTACATTTTTGCACCATGTACGACAGCGAACAAACACGACAGCCTTGCACTTTAAACTCGAGTTTTCCATTTCTCTAAACTCTTGAAGACTAGCTTGTAACTTTATAGCAATTTGCATTTACGACTGACTCTTGATTCGTTGTTAAATTATAGCTGTCTGAACCCCTACTGCTTTTGTGTGCATAAACTTCCTATTTACTGCTTTTCGTCGTAATAAGCATATAAGGGTAAACAACAAAACAACTACCGCACAATCCATGCTTTGTGTAAGTGAGAAAACAGAACGTCGACTTTATCTCTATTTTGCAACCACATCCAAGTACGAACCATGTTTGAGCAGTTTGTCCAAATATATCCAAAAAGGTATGCATATATTTGCGGCACTCGTTATATCTCGAGGTTTGAGTATTAACGGACTAAAGTAGAAGACCACCCAAACCGCCAGAACCACAAGTGTCTAACAAATTTGATACAGGAAGTGAAAAAGAGCGCATGGCAAGAGCAGAAGGAAATGAGGAGAAATTAAAATGAGAGAAAGTTTTTCTCCTTTCTCTACATGGACATCAACATCCTCCGACATGCGACACCATTCCATATTGTTGTCGTGATATGGTGGAATGACGTAAAGTCAAGAGTGTCTAATGCAGATCTAATACGCGTCGTGGGATGTACTTGTGGATGATGTTTGTCACACATATTTTCTTTTCAGTCGAATAAGACAAGTGAGAGTGATGATGGAATCATTGTCGTACTGCGGTTGACCTTATTTGCCCATTTTAGCAAGGAAGCCGAACTCCGTTACAACACAACTTGGTCCTGGAAATTCCATCTGTCATTCTGTCCGTCTTGTTTTGGTAGTGAGAAGGAGCATCATATTGTTGTGCACTGCTCTCACAGGTTTTTCACACCAGACTTTCTCTCCCTGTTGTTCGGTTGCTGTAAAAGTAGCAAAAAAGCACATCATAAACTAAATTCTTCACTCGC
Source organism: Alloscopus bannaensis (assembly GCA_027743745.1). NCBI lineage: Eukaryota > Metazoa > Arthropoda > Collembola > Entomobryomorpha > Entomobryidae > Alloscopus > Alloscopus bannaensis. The sequence continues at coordinate 4,919 of JAHZMW010001152.1, read as the reverse complement.
CGAAAGGATTTGCGCATTCACAATGACTAGTCTGTTTTTGCTCCCATCTTTCTTCACTTTCTCTCTCTTCCACTTTCTCTTTTCTCCCCGCTTTATTTATTATGTACATTGTTAATATCACTCAGTTTGGAATGCTCCTCGTTCAGAGGATTTTTGGCGAAAGTAAAACTAGAGACAGGGACTCGCACCACTCGTTGTGGTGGTGGGTTAGAGTGCGAGTGTATTTCGCAAACAGATGATTTAGAGTTGTCGAGAGATTTTGAAGAATCGGAATTGATAAATGTATATTTCGGTTTTGTTTTCATGACCAAAAGACGTGGCCCAACTTAATATTAAGGCTCATCAATCAAAATCACAATCCATTTCTCTCATCTCTTTAAGCCCTTATCCAGTTAACTGTTAAGTAGGCTAGAGCCGAGAAATGTGGTGAAAGTAAATGATAGCTTTAAACAACCTGCTTTTTCCATAATGCAACGCTGAGAATGTGGGCTGTGTGAAGTCTTGACCGTGAGCCGGGAGCAGAGTATCCGTCTTTTTTCTAGTACATTAACACACGCAGAGAGAAAGCGAGAATATGTATGGACTTACTCTGTAAGTTGAACGTTGATAAATTGGTCAAATCTCGTGTCAGACTAGTCATTAAACCGTCACAATTTGATATACCACCTGCATGTCTACGTGTCCGCTCCGAGTTCAAACCGCGTATATAATTACATTTTGTGGTTTTTTATTCTCCGGGACGTCGTGTACTCCGTGCCCTTCTAGATAATCTTGTTCGGAGCTTTCGAAACAGTAATTATTTTAAGGGATTGGGCATTTGTACATCGAAAAGAACTACAGAGCTAATCAAAGATTCAGAGGAATTCTTGTTTCTCGGGGAGTTTCTACAACTCATTTCCACCACACTCTTACACCCTGTTTATTCAGCATTTTACCGTCTTAATCCACGTCATCTGTTCCATATTCAAACGATTCGGTTTTGGCACAAGGTCATTCATTTCCCCTGCTTAAGGTAAGCACTTCGAAATGGGTTCAATCTGCTTGATAGAGCACATCCCACAAATAATTCGGGGAAGGCTTAATATTTCAAGACGATTTGCCAGCTTTCTTCTTCTCGGTCTTCACACAAGTCCCGTTCGAGTTCTGTCTACACCACACACACCGTGGCAGAGTGATGTGATGGGAAATGTGTAACATTGAGTGAAGCAGGTCTTAAGCTGTATATTTATTGACTTCTTTCAAATAATATCGGCTCTCATCCAACATTCTTCAGGACCTCTCTCATAGCTATAAGGAAAAACGAGAGAGGTAGCCAACAGAGCCCTTGTGGGTAAGAGAAGAATGGAGGAATTCGTTGATTGCTTTTCCGTCTTAGGCTGCCTGTCTTGAAAACAAGTCTTGAAGGAAATACCCGGATGGATCTCATCTCATCTTTGGAATCCTTTTTCTCCTTTAGCCCTCCGCTTTTTTGAGTAGTCGTCAATCTCCCTGCCACACAAACTGACGACAACCGCACACCCTCCAATTTTTTGCCAGAGCGTATTTATTTATAAGTACATGGTAGTTGAAAGGAAGTGGAATGAGATGGGCAATCGAACTAACCTTCGTCTTAACTTTTTACAGCGGGCTGTGTACTTCTGTCAACTCAGCGACAACTCGGGTAAATACTATTGCAAATATACGTACAATTATGTACACTCTGCTAAGGGAGGCGAAAACTAGGGAAGGTTACACTGTTATAGTAAACAATGGAGAGTACGGAGCAGGTGGTGGAGATGATTTTCATAAGATAATTGGTTATCAATTATGAAGACAATATAAGATAATGTAAAACTAAATACGATTGTTTAAAATATAACGTTAATTTTTAAATAGAGTTAACCTGGTGCCTGAGCAAACTTAATGATTTGTGTGAATTTAACTAATATTATTGCATCAAATGGAGCACAATATTATTAAGAAATACTTTCCGGACTAAGCGTTTTTTTTGTCTTCAACTCTCCGGAGTGGAGTGAAAGTACTAAGTAAAGCTTCACCATCTTATCGATAGTTTTCATTGTACGCATTATATCGCATTACAGTTCTTTCAAAACTTGCTAAGAACACAGAAGGAAAAAGAGGAATGAAATGGTTTGTGCTTCAATCGCCTTCCGTTTTCCTTCTCTAGAGATATGCGGTTTTGAGAACGAAAACGATGTAAGTGTGGGAAAAGGTACAGAACCAGACGGGCCACGTATTGGATACATACATATAAATACACTTATATAATATATAAATTTTTCCGGATTTCACTGTTTCCCTATTTTTGTTCCGACGAGATACAGCGAGTAGGTATGTGTTAAGAGAATTTTTTTTCTTGTGCCGAATAAAGAGAAAAAAGCTGAGCTTTGAGAGCTTCTCTGAATCGTGATGGCAGTATTGTTCTTTTCCAGTTAAAAACTATCATTCAAGTAAGTAATGTATACGGCACTAATCTCTGGTGTCTTCAATTCTGTTGCGTGCCTCCACTTCGACTACGAGTATAAAAGGATACATTTCATACGGTTGTAAGTAACCCTGAAATGTCTTCTTGTTATCTCCCTTGGCAGTGTTTTAAGTAGAATTTCCAAAACGCTGAGCCAAAAAAAGTCCCCCTTTTTCGCTGGGGTAAAGTAGAGAGAAGACTGAAATGAAAATCGGGAAGGCATTTTCCTTCCTTTTCTTTCCCATTCCTCTCCCTCTGTCTCCCTCTCCAACAACAGATCAAGTTGGTGCAATACTCAAGCCAAATCTCATTTCGCTTTTGAACCGAAAGGCATTATTTCCTTTCTCCGTGCTACACAGTAGCTATGAAAAAGATGGAGGGACAAAAGTGTGGAGTAGGTGCATGTCCTCTTCCGCAGATACGTAACAACCACAACAAAACCCGTGAGATGATTCCATGAGAGACGATATACGCTTGCAATGCCCTCCATATAATAATACCCTTAGTTAACGTAATCTGACTTCCGGGGTTTTGTACTCCTGTTTGCTGGTGCAGCCGTGTAGCCGACAACTTTACGGCTATCATTCTGTTAGATCACCCCTCTCTCCGTATTCTGCTGCTCTGGCGTAATAATTACAGAGTTGACTGTTTTTTTTGTTGGGCTTGTTACACAACTGAAAATCCTGTTGTCGACGACTGTCAAGTGGAAGTGTGCTCAGCCACCCAGAATATTCATGGTGAGGAGTCAATTCGCACATTTGGAAACTTCATTTGAAATCACACATCTGGATACATGCTCATTCTTAGAATCGCGGATGGCAAGGTTTATGCACTTTAAAAACTTTTCAATCATGACAGATATCCTCAGAATCCGGCGCCCTTTTTGGAGATTCAGAACCATGAAATTTGTGTCTTCAAATCCTTACGAAATACTCTCATACGCGTCCTACTTTCCGATTTGGAGCAAGTATAAAAAAGTTTCTTTTTTACAAACTTTCCATTGCAAACAATTTGCTTTTACACACGATCAATCATGCATCATTCTGATCCGCCTACACAGACATATTATTCTTTCATAACGCAAGGGAGCTTTGTCACAGCACACAGGAGATAGTGTATACTCCTCGGAATATTATCATTCATCTTACAAGCTGGAAAGCAATAAGAGCTCACAAATACAAATTTTCGAATGGATTGTGTAAGTAAACACGAGCAGCGTAGGCACGCACTTGTTTGTTGTTTGTCTGCATATTGACACCTACGAAGTAAATTAATTTTACATAACATCACCGAGAGCAAATAGAAAGCTGTTCAGCTGTGACCACGAGCATTCCACGGATGGAGGAGAAAATGCAGAGGATTACGAGGGAAAAATTAGGTCTGCGTGCATAGAGAAACAGTTATTTAACTTCCATTCAATTTGCTCTCGTATGAAATTACATGTGTTGGATTCGGAAATAACTCTTTTTAACTCAAGACACAACTCACAGCTTGCTCTAATATGTAGTAGATCATGCCGTTGAACCTTTTGGAACAGCACACCCCTTAAATAAATACACCGTGAATTTTCCGGCTACGCTCTTTAAATGGATGATGATGACTGTTCCAGTTTGAGTCAACTTGTATTACGGAAGCCGGGCGATATTTCGAGGATTTAATCTAATCTAGATTAGGACATGGACAAATTTATGTAGCAAAAAGTAGTCTGCTGGCAGCAGTGAAATTATTGCGATCAGATTACATGATTTCATCGTCGTCTCTCTTTGTGCTAGTGGTGTGTGGTGTCGCAGTGCACTTTCTCGGGGAACAACGAGTGTGTAAGTGTATTTTGTTTGTTTGTTCGAGGGAAAATTTTCAACAAGACGCAATACATCGCCCGGATTGTCACAACAGCCACAGACTCAGATTGTCGTAAACAACACGTAAGTATGCTCGCTCACACTAGCTACACGCTTGTCGTGACTCGTGGCAAAAGCTTGGAAACAACACGAGACAATACGAGGACACATAAAGCGAGATATTCGCTTGGAGTGAGAGAAAAAGACGCTTCGCAATAATGAGGACGGAGACAACTCAATTTTTTGCGTTTCCAAAACGAAATGAAAATCCGCTCTTATCTCTTTCCCATTTTATTCCGCATGACAGAGACGATAAAGTGACATTATCACGAAACATATCAATATTACTTGCGACAAGCTCACATTTATTTTAGAAGTGTGAGTGCTTATCATGCCCTGATTTGAACAAATATGAACCCTTAAATGAAGTGATAATTAACACGGAACACATTTAATGTGAAAGTCCGATAGCTTTTTATTCAAGAAATAAAGAATACGGGAGAGCTAAAGAAGAATGAATTTATTTGTATTTTGTCTACACATGGGGAAGACTGAAAAAGCCCCAAGTGAAAACATTACTGAGATAGGTAGGAGGATGAGAGCTGAGATTTTTCAAC
>JAHZMW010001151.1:0-20122 GCA_027743745.1 Alloscopus bannaensis | reverse complement strand
TTCCGAAGAAGAACTGCCACTCTACCTGGCTGGAAAAGCAAGCCTAGAGAAAACTGGCGAGTTTTCCTATCAACTTGTCCACAATTACCTGACGCACATAATATGCATCTAGATGTGTACAACCTTACAAAAGTGGCTGGATCAGAACAATCTTACCTAACCAGGCAGTCAACGATCTCGAAAACTTGGCTGTATCATCGTCATCATCAATGCGATGCAAGAAAATGAAACAAATCTCAAGTTGTTACAATAAACATATCCATCCACATCTACGAAACAACTTACTACCTGTCCTGCCCATTGCATTGTTAAGAAAAACTCCTCTCAGCCGAGTACGTACAAGATAAGATGCATAATAAGCTAGAGAGAAAGAAAGAAAATAGCTAGCAAACACTACACAGAAAAAGTCGAATCGAGAGGAGAGTGATCAACAAACAAAGCTCCTCCAAGCTGGGTAAGTGTGTGGTTTCTCCAAGTTGCTCATCACTTGTGGGAAGGTATCGCAACTCTCTCCCAGTAATACTTTCTGCCTCCCTTCTTGCCTCATCGTGGCAAAAAAAAATCAGGATTCTTGATTGAGATTGAGACATTAGCATATTTAATCCATGGGTCTGCACTTTATCTCTTTCCCTTTTCATCTTTTTTTCACTCCATTCCATCCATTCAATCTTGTGCACTTTTCCTCCCATAGTGAATACAGCGAAGAAAAGGTGGACCAACCCTGTGTAATGCTTAATGCTAATGATCCCTGTATCCCTATCATTATAATGTATGTGCGGTGTTTGTTGCATCGCCTTTTACTTTGAGGCTAGTATATGAGGCTCTACATCAGGAAAACACACGAGAGAAGGGGTGAGAGTGAACATAACAACGCATTCCTTTTCAACGATGATAAATTGGAAGATATCTGAAATATTTTACATAATGTGGCTCACAAGAGAAAAAAATCCTTGTCATTACCACCACCGACTCTTGTCCTAATCAACTTTTTATACAAAATTCAGCAGTATTTTACCTCATTTCTTATTGCTACGTGAATTGTGATTATTGATGATTTTCTAGGGATTGAGATGCAGCTACACGTGTGATCTGTAAAAACTCGTATGTACATGATATTGGACAATTACAAGCATTAATAATGCCCATCACGAACAAATAAACATTTTTATTCGCACTAATTTGCATACTTAATTCAACATTAAGCAGAGCTTTTTAGATGGTGTATTTGCTTGAATATCGTGATCGTAATGTTATTATTACCTACTGACACGGAAAATCGTAAATAAATCCTTGGGTCACCGCTCACGTAGTCACATCGGTTCGTAATCCTCCTGCGAAATGCAACGTGCTCTATTTTCAATGATAGTATACTAGGCACAAGACACATATTTTCCCTTGGCAAGGCACTAATTGCGTCTGATCAGTTTGTTTCCGACACATGTCAATGCACCACTGACAACTGAGAAACACCACAAACTCGTCAAGGCGTCACACAGTATGTACAAATCCGGATGTAAAATGTGTAGAAATTTTAAAACCTACAAAGCACCATGAGAGATATTTTGAGGGTTATTACTGGAGAAGGAAAATCTGTAAAAACATGAGATTTGATGAAGCTAAATATAGTCCGTCCTAACATGGTTAAAAAAGCAGCTTGTGTCTTGAACTGATTCCCTAACTTACACAAATTCAACTGATCATTTTCCTCGAAACAATACTACAGCTTCATACAGCCCTGATCTTGGAAACAAAGCGGAAAACGATATTTTCATCACAATAAAAGCACACACAACCACACAGCACATCATTTACAATGCGTGAGCACACACATGTAATATATTATCATCGCAGAAGATGAAAAGTTACGTAAGAAAGTTCTCAGCATTGTACCATTTATTACAACTCTTCCTTCAATCTTGGCATACTTCTTTGGCTCACAAGAAACATGAGACAAGGATAGCACACATATGGAAATAATGAGGGGTACATGCTAACAAATCTCGTGCTCCGGCAGAGTCTCGTACCATATGGTCACAACTCATAGTTAGTGATGATGCACCGAAAAAATTTCCCGGTATTTAGTACTCGAAGAACTGTCGAGCCTTTTCCCGTTCCAAAAAAGCAGGGAATTTTCTTAAAAATACCGACAACTTTAACACGTTCACAACGTCATACATCCTCCCAAACTTCATGAAGACAAAGAATGCTGTGCCAAAATTAAGGATGAACGAAAATGTAGATCAAAGTCTACAGAAACGAACTCTCGTTTCATGCACGTATAAACGCATTCCAACCCGAAACGGCGTTACTTTTTCCAAGAATTAATTCGTAACAGAGTTTCCCGACTCGAATGCACTTTCCTAGGGACACGTAAGAATATATATTGCGTTGTGTTGAGCAATACTGCAATCCTCCATGTATACGTGTGTGTCCATCCGTTTGCTTGTGTTTGTTCGCCGTTTCCACACATGAATCAAGGAGAAAAGTTAATGATGATTGTGTGTGTACTAATAGTCACGAACACAATTTTCCTTCGTTTCGTGCTCTCCTTCATTTTGCTCCTCGCTATTCAGCCTTAGCTCTGGTTTAATGAACATTCAAATAGCTTGTTTAGTCGAGCTATACCGCAACCACACAAAGGAAATCAACTTTCATACACGCACATATTATCATTCATGCATATTCTACACAAGAATGCATCTTATATGCATAACAATTCCCCTCGAGTCTACTGCACTCACTTGTGTATCACAATCTGAAAGTCGAATCATTACCATTTTGCAAATCCTATCAAATTCAGTTCAATAAATCCGGAGGAGAATTTCGACTTTGTCTTGTAGAGAAAGGCAAAAAAATGTATTTATACTCTGAACATCAACACTCTCGCTTCGAAGAGAGGGAGGCACTTCGAAGATGATCAGGCAGAGTGAAAAGATTATTATTACATTATTACGATCTTGCCAACAACTCAATCAAGAGGAAAGTTGTTTAGTCCCTACGAAGAATACCACCGAAGCAGTGATTCTTTTGTGTTCACATCATCGGCCATTCGAGCACATAGAACACCGTGCAGCGACCACCGCCAATAAACCAGTCAGTCACAATTGATCCCTGTGGATAGTAGCTTGAGAATGGAGTCACAACAAAACGATATGAGAATCGAAGATCGTGATATTAGCCACAAGTGAAACATGTTGTTATCTCTCCTGATAGATGATTAATTCAATTATTATTGCCTTTTTCAAATCTGTAAAAACAAGATTTACGGACCACTCACACAACACACAACCAAGTCGAATACAAAAAAGTGTTGCTTGCTGAATAGTACCTGATACACTCATACTCGGCACCCAGAAAAAAATATTCTCTCACACTCGCCTCTTCTAGTAGAATTGAGATTGCAGGGAGATTTCTTTGAAAAAGAGATTTTCAAGACCGGACCTGTGCCCCTGATGATTTTTATGATTATAATTTGATATTTCAAAAGCACCTATATAATCGCAAATCACAAACCACCAAGAGTGAACTTAAGCACCTTTTCTGTGAGCTACAAAGCAAACACAGAGAGAAGTAACATCTTCGTACGTCCAAACACATATTATTATGTTTCTTCACATTTCAGAGTGATTAACCCCATCCCTCTCACAGGGCTATGGTAATATGTCCGTATTTTCGTATTAGCCACGAACATCACCTTTGCCACTTTGGAACGTACTTCTTTATCCATTTCCACAATCAACACGACTCAACAACTTGACAACTCTCGGTGTTCTCTCGACATTGCGAGAGTGTGCCTTCACACGTTTCTTCAGAAAGATCTTGTCCGGTCACAATGCACCTTGTCAATGTGACCTTTGTGCGTCACATGGGTCACCTCTTTCCAAGTCCTTTATATGCGTCTCATCGATGACCACTACTGTACATGACGACGCCTTCATATTTCAGAGAGTGCAACAATGACTTTCTTCTTCGAGTGAGAGGTGAGAAACTTGACGAAAACAGGCAACATATAACGAACGCTCAAAAAATGATGATGATCTACCAAAGTCTGCAAGTCGAATGATGAAGACACTTGGAGAGAATGAGAACTCAATTCCAATCGAGTCAAAAAGGATATATTATCCATGAGGAGAGAAGACAAGCAACAAAATGAATACATATAGCAAACTAACTAAGCAGAAGATACAACAACTCTCCGCCTTGAAGGCACGAGCAAGGAGTTCGACCACCCAAGTCGGAGTTGACTACCAATCTTAGTTAGTATAGTTCAACATACCTCCGTGTATTTCTCTTTTCTCTCCTTTTTTTATTCAGCTCTCAAACGATGATAAAGATGATGAAGATGCAATATATATACAGCATGTTGTCTGTGTAGAGAATGTAAGTGAGTAAAGTGAGAGATGCAAAGAGAGCTTCTAGTAACGAGAAAAAAAATCGTATTGTGAGCAAAAGTTGCTTTTACGCTCATTGCACTTATATATGCACGTCAAAGTATGTACCTAAAGGTCTTACACACGGACACCATAAAAATCCATGTGCTTCGTTATATTAGAAAAAGTAACAATGTATATTATTATGCACAATTTGAGTCTCGAGTAGTGTGTGACGTGGTGATAGGTATAAAGGAGAATGTCTTTGCACAAAATGTACCTATAAAGTTACCCTTCCTCTCCGTTGTGAGAGCTATTGTGTCGTTTTGTTTTGAAGTAATTGTGTGTCTGCTTTAAGTGAGTAGGAAAGCAACTTGTGACTTTTTGACATGATGCTTCAAGATGATGATGGTGTTCTCCATTTAGTAGGGTAAACGTACCCTGCCTTCTTTGGTGGATGTTTTTAACTAATTCTTCTTATTAGCATGGAGTCATCACGTACTTTGCTAGTATGACGCTCCTAATTCCGAAGGGGGTTAATTCTGAGAGAAAAATTGACACTCCACAAGCTGGGAAGAATTCACAGAGTATTTACATGTCAATACATCATGTGCCATTTTACGCAATTTTTGTCTAATTATGAGCATATGATTGGAAAATACAAAATGCACGCTTGGGAATAAAATTTTTGAAAACGTAAACTCACGATAACGCAGCAAGTCGACATGCCGTGAACCACTGATCGACCAAAAAGGGCGAGTAGGGGTACGGTGTCAACCCCCACCCCGTTCGAAAGTACGGGTGCTCCAATCTCGGGGGGTACATTTTCCGGGCTCTCGTTTCCACTAACTATTCTTCACGTTTTGTAAACACTGATGACAACTGAACAAAGCAAGTAATTTAAAGAAACTTTGGAAGTTCTGTGTGGCCGTGAAACAAAATGGCGGAATTGGATGATAATTGGCAACGAGAATAACATCAACAACAGTGCTTTGACTTTTTTAGAAGAATAAAATGTGCCATTCTCAATCATGTTTGTTCATGCATATTGTACGAATATGTGTGGCGAAACGGCCACGGCGGTGGTGTGGTCTTGTGTGGTTTTATGCGCTCGAAAATATCGACCTCCAACACCTGAGGAAATAGTTATAGGTCGTTCGAGCAGAACAGTGCGCAGTATGCATTTGCGGAGGTTTAAATAACCGTGTATTTTATGACAAATTTGCCAACTCCGGTGCGAACACCTCAAATCTTTGCATGCATTTAAGTAGGCTCCACAATTCATCACTCACGTTTGAGGCCCATCTATATAATTTGAGTGGAACGAAATAATACGCACATAAAAATGTGAGTAAAATGCCGAAATACGAACAAGGGGATGATGCCTCCACTTTCAAAACTATTTTTGTGCCCTATCCATACAAGCAAATGAAACTCATATAAGGGAATCCTTTTAGGCCCATGATCCTTTACTCAAGCCTATTTGAATTCATTGTTTCCTCAAAAGATATATAAATCCTCTTACCATCCTTTCTCTTTCCCTGCCCCTCTAGAAGGAAAGAAAATGCCGACACTCAGTCGTTCAATATGCATATGATGCAGGTCTTCAAACTAGACTAATTTGACAGGTGTCAATAAACGGCCTGCATATTTCTGCAGGTGAAGATTAAAAGAGTTGACTCGCTCAGTTGTCTGCGTCCATCGTTGCCCGCAGCAGAGAGGAGCACAGGTTGACGAAAGTAAAAATATATCTTATCATTAGTTCCTTATGCACTGAATGCGGACCCGAGGCGAGGAAGTATAGGTATAACCCTTTTACCTATACTCTTGATCTATATCTGCATGAAACACCGATATGAAGTGAAGAGCGCTCATTATAACCCGTCCACGACGCGTCCAACAATGTGTGTTCAGAATGAGATCTCATTTCATTTGTGAAAGTGATGGCATTCTCTCGTTTTTCATGGTTCACTGGAACACTCGCTGAGAATGTGTCAGTGTCAGGTAAGTATGCGTTTATGAGTTTTGTTCACATTCATTTCACATTGGTCGTTACTCGACCAGCAAGAGAGGGACTGTCTGCGATGAAATTGAAATGCACACGGTCATGAAACACGCACTGTGTGCAGCTCTTTATTATTACCACTCAGTCAAGATGTTGCTTCCAGTCATTTTTTCCTTGTGAGCCTACACTGACTCGCTTTTTTCACATCATAATCATAATACTCATCATATCAATTATCATTTCACACATGTCTGCACTCGCTCTTTACTGAAACGAGTACATCTTGTGAGCAACCCTATCTTAGATATCAACACAAACCTTCAGCCCTGTTAAATATGCTTTGTAACAAACAAGCCGTGTAACCAAGTTTCACATAAATTGTGGACATGAAAATAACAAAGCTATGCATACCTTGCTAAACGCTTAATGTGGATTGACCGACACCAGATCGATTTAGAAATTGCTGGCTAAAATTCTTGTGAGTACTTACTTAGCTACTGACTACTCCACACATTTAAAGGCGTTTAGTTGTGTGCAAATGACGACATTGAAAAACCGGCATCTGTGCTAATGACACGTTTACTAACGCTTTACTTTACAAACGCTTTACAACACATCAAGCAGTCTCTAATGTATCGTGTATGTGTCTCAGCATCAATTGAAGAAAGTTATCTTCACACAATGAACAAATCAACCATCTGTGTGCACGATGATGAGAAGAAAGAGATCCTATTCAATTATCATATTTCGCTTTTCGACTCACTAATTCTCATATCAAACGCCACGCAAAATCAAGAGTTGTCATAAAAGAGGAATGCTAAGTGTGAAAGAGTGGTAGACAAAGGGGAAAGAGTGATCTTACAATTTTGATATGAAGATTACCTTCCTCTGGACGTTGTGTAGCATTGTATGCGTGAATGGAATGAAATATTAAGAAGTGTCGTGTACTTCATTATTGAAAGCTTGCTGAACATTTCATTCACTGTACAATATCGTCTACAATCACGTATGTACATATAATAATGTGTTTGCTTATGCCAACCGGCAACCGGCATTTGTATTCATGTAAGCAAAGGCAAGCAAGTTAAGATATCTGTAATCATACGAAGAAGCGAAGATAGGAATAAAACATTATTTTACACACGTCGATTGTTAGCATCAATAGAGTCAAACAGTTGTATAAGATTATACACGTACACGATACTCGTTGAAAGTTTGAACTGTCGAGTTTTTCTTATGGTTTACTCAACAGTTGTACCCTATATCTGCATACAAAGCAGATACTGCCGTGCAGATCGTATGTTATGTATGATAATTCAAAAGAAAGAGCTCTAAAGATATTTGAATAATTGTTACCTTTCGTATTGAAAACCTCTCATAAAATCGCTGCAAACAACTGTGGTTTACTATAGGAAGGCGGAATGGCTTTGCGTGAGTGTTGAGAAGAGATAGAGACAGGAATGCAATCAAGTTCGACCTTGATATTTCAAGAAATGATTAACTCTTTAACACCGTATTAAATTCCGTACATTTGTATTGAACTTTCTTCAAAAATCAATGATCAGTGATCATGGTGGTCTCTTTTTAAAAATCCTGTGTTCACATTAAACTACAATACGTAGTCATTTATAGTTGGTTTACGTTTGTTCTTCATGAAATTTAAGTCTATGATCTGGATATTGTGTTTTGCAGTAATATGTTAAAAAGATGACAGCATTTGGCTTTGAAATTTGAATAGCTTATATTTATCATCACGCACACAAATCTTTATAACCATGCGCCTACGTAAACGTTTTCGAGATAAATTACAGATTGTCCTAACATTTTGAGAAATGACATCTTCACCCAAACTCTAATCAGCGTTCCTAGTTTGTCACTCACTATTATTGTGAAACGACGACAGACACGAGACGATGAAAAAGTTGTTTTCAAGTCATCCGAAATCGTTTACCCTAAGAAATAAAAACAGGGAGAATTGATAACATATTTAGCGCGGCTCAAGTTCGGGCATGAAACCATATAATAATAATAAAATCCTACTTTATTTCATTTCTTTCCCTTGTTCTTTCCTTCTGAAATGTTAACAGTGGTTAAGAGGCTCATTTTAAAAATGCAAATAATGCGGTCTTTCGCTTTAATTTTTCCACTTGAGTGACTTAATCGTGTGTGCAAACCAGTTTGAAATTACCTGGAGGTTTCCAAATAGAATAGATAAATAGGCAGACGTGTAGCGACGTAGAGACGAGAGCAAAGAAGGGAAAACGAGAAAGAAAGAAATATACCTAATCGTCTTCCTCCTCATTACCGTCATTGAGTCGCGTCTCTCCGTTTTTCCCCATATTTCTTCTGAAAGACGTTCTCCGCCGGTGCTAATAACACATCGTAAATGCATGTTGGCACAAAACTTTCTTTCGACACAAGAACTGAAGATGTTGATAAGCAGAAAAACGGAGAACGATATCCTGTGGAAACTTTGGTCGCTTAAGTTGAGATACCAATTTAACCTTCCCCCACACCACCACCGCACTCATTCTAATGTGCGTACAAAAGGGAGCATATACGTAGATTCTGTTAAATTATGTGCCAACCAAGCTGAATTGCAATTATGAAGGTATGAAAGCCCAAAGGGGAACAAGTGACGTTTTTATGCACATTTTTATGTGTGAGCAAAACTCGTGTGTTTGCGTGTGTGCATCATACACACGTAGAGCGTCTTGAATTATTGCCGTCAACATAAAGAACGGGCGGCGTACTCGGATCTAAATTAGTAGAGGCAATGATACATAATATATTTCAATGATATGCTACACAACTATGACTAACCTTTTCTAAAAAACGTGACTGCTCACCGTAGATTTCTAATGTATTTTACATCCCGAGTCTTTAAGTCTGCACACACAACCTTTAGTCTGGTGAATATATTACCCTTTTCAGTTGAAAACCCTTGTCCGAAGCGAAACAGAATCTATCAGGGAGTAAGCTGGTCCACTATCATTCCAGGTTTTAATTAAACAGCCTTCTCCCCTCATAACTATAATTATCGAGCAATTAAGAGGAGAAATCCTCCTGCACCACCTCCGGCAAAACACATAGTGGATAACATCAGTTGAATTGTAAATGAACAATCGTCATCATCACATATCATCATCCTCATGCCCTTTGGTCCCCGCGTAAAGTGAGTTATACTCAGCTTGTGTGAAAGGTGTAAGACAAAGAATTAAGACGCGTACTTGCCCCTTTTTATTTTGTCTACCAAATTACAATATTGGAGTGAACACTTAGGAGTAGTTTGCCTGCGAAAAGAAAACATTGGGAAAAAGTTGTGAATATAGCATTTCATCCGCAAGAATTTACATAGCAGCTGGCTGTATATAATCACTCTCTTCTCTAGATGAAACTGCCATAATCTATATCTCCTTTGAATGATGTAATAACATCGAGTATAAGAACAGGAGTGAGCATACAAGATACATACGTAATGTGTGGAAAGACTGAAAAATAATCTTCAAAACCCGGTTTCGCTCGATTCAGAAGGATTGAGTCGACATCAGTCACTTTGGTAGTCAATCAACTGTTTACAACTCACTTCTCTCATCACACAGGAGAAGGAGAATGATTATGATTACTCTTTCGTTATGATACCCTCATCTATCCCATTACTCTAGAAGGGTTTGTATATACACTTGGCTACCTGACTTGATCACACTTTGTGAAGGTGAAACAGGGGCGGTGGAGTAGTACCAGCAAAGAAGATAAGAGTGTATATTATCCTTGTTCATGCCATAAATACGCATATAAATTTTTGTTTCGTTTATTGCGCTTTTGCTCCAACTTCATTGTTTAAAGTATTGGTACAATTGCTGCATGTGATGAAAGTGTTTGTCTGTCAATCTGCCTACGACTTTCTCGGAAGCCTCAATAATGGCTTAAAGTACGTATTGTCAAGAAGGACTAGAATGGTTACCATTATATGTGAGATTCGGTTGAAAATATTAAAGATCTTTATATTAATGATAGTTAGTTTTGTTATTTGCTCGTGAAAACAACTCAGGGAAGCCATTCCTTCTGTGAGAAGCTCAGATATTGGTTTATGCTCACCGCTCCTCTTGAGCGCACGTCATGCTTCAGGATGTGTTCACAATTTCTATTTGTTGTTCTCAGGTCGTGGTGGAATTCGCAAAGAAACCGATGGATGAGTAATTTATCTGATTATCTTTTACTTTTACTGCATATTGGATGTTCAAGACAACTTTGTTCAGGTACGCAACATTCCAACAACTTCCCTTTCTAATCGCTCCAACCACATACCATCGCAAAACGATGCTTACTTTTGTTCAGGATTTTTTCGATGTTTGAAATAAAGTTTTTAAAAATTCGTATCACTCGCCCAAGCATTGTATGCAATGTGTGCCTCACCTTTGTATCATTTTGTCGTGAGTCGTTTCACCAATCTCTTTTAATCAAGGGTTCAAATAAAGTCAGGTTAATGAAGCACTTGTTTCTGCATAGTTTCACATCCCGCTCAATGAGGGAAGGAATGTAATGTAAGAATTTCCTTTCGGCTAATTTCAGCCCCTCAGTCGGCATGAGTATAAAACTACCAGAACATGTACAGCCACAATTTTTTTTTTTGCAGACAGCATTTTGTGTTTTGTATTTTACTACTCACAACATGCAAAATGCAGAGAAAGACAATCAAATCAGAATTCTGCTTGATTGAAAGCATCGTAAACATCAATATTATACAGTCACAAGACAAGTAAACATGACTTTAACTGAGATAACTTTTTTATACCGCAATCTCAGAAGAGTTTCAAAATCTACAACAACCTACTAATACTCACAGATCTCTTGCTAAAGCTCAACAATTTCGGCATGATCATATAACAGCTGGAAGCAACTTTTACGCTTGTAACTTGTTTCTCTTGAAACGATATTTTTATTTTCAGCACGTGAGAACGCCAACAGATTGTAAAGATTTTGATACTCACCATTATCATTGCATAGCACAACAAATAGACTTATATACATTAGACTACGGTGATTAATGGTATGCTAAACTATGCAGCAAACTAAAACTACTTGCTATATCTACATGAGACAATTCGGGAACCAGGACATTGATTAAACTAAAAAATGAAGTTTTTCTGTGTATTTTTTCAGACCAAGTCCAGACTCACCTTTGTGAGTAGTTTACTACAAGATCTTGTGTCTGCATGAAATCCAAATTTCAACTCTCGTTTTGTGAGTGTATACGCACATACAATTTAAGTTACACGGGGTCACTTTCCTCCTGAGCAACGTGCTCATTTTCCTGCAATTGAAATTTTGTGGAAACGCGATGAGTTCACGTAATCATCCCCACGAGATGATGGGAGTATGGCCCATTTCCTCTGAAAGATGAGAAGATGAAAGAGAAAAAGCCGGCAGAAAGATGAGGCGTTGGCGTTCAGAGAGTATCTCTGATGATGACCAACTCACTCGCAGACAGAATACGGAGGCATCACAATTTAGCACGCACGTCTACGACAGTATCTCATGACACCATGATGAGTACTTCGCAAAAGAAAGATTATATAAGCGATTCTTTGATTTCAGTGGTCAGCAAACCGCTAAATTTGGAGCTCTTCTCGGTGTCCGTGAATGAGAGCTCGTCTTTCAAATCTGTAAATATGCGGCAGAGAAATCTTGTCTCATTGTTTTACTGACTAACCACATTCTTGTTTCCATTTTAAGTTGAAGTTACATCACTCAGAGTATATGTATGTCTTCATTGGAAATGATTTGGTCTAAGTATGCTCAATATGAAAGGCACGGTGGAGTGCTGTTCAGACCAGTGTATCTTTTACCCGGTTTAACAACAACAAAGTACAAACTGTATCATTAACTATAGATTGCCCCTTGACTTTGACCGAAACCTCACATAAATTTGCTCTTGTGATGACTGCTCTGAACTTAGTTCCATTTTGGATGGTACACACACAAGAAGTTGTAGTTTTGAAGTAATGGATGATTTCATCAACCCTGCTTTCTACAGCATTGTTACAAAGCACAAAAGTTCAGTGTATTTCTCCATGATACTTGATATCTCCATATAATACACTACATTGCCGAGAGAGTAACTCTCTGGCAGTATTTCGTGGCTCTTTCTGGTTCATTTACATTTTTATGCGTTATTATTATTACAAGCGCTTCACATTGGCTTCACATAAAAGGAGAAGGAATCGCTTTGAGTCTCTCGCGTAGAACACAAGGCGTTGTGATCTCGCTGTTGTGTTTGACGTATTTATGAGCGGTCTTCACAGTGTCTGGTGATCAACAAGTCTGCCAACCACACAGTCACAATTGTGCAACTTAAGCCGATGATGATGAGCAGCCCATATGAAGTGGTTCTTCAGACGTGCTGCAAATTACCTGACCACCGTCATGGCATTTTTGTGTCTTGATCTTTTCGCGAGAGCCTCACAATGCCTGATTGATTTCTGACTGGTGTAATTTGCCATCGTGGGTAAGCTACCGCCAATGTGATCTCTTTACAACAGGATGCGCTCACATTTTTCCGCATTTCGTGAGAGAAATAAGTTGGTAATTCCCTGATTTTCTCTGGCTTCCAAGAAACTCTACTTTGTTTCACGAAATTGCTTAATCCTTGAATATCCATACAAATTCAATCAGTTTCGAGTTGATTACATGTGAAGTATATGAATCATCTAAGAGATCCGTCATTCTTTATTTTTTCCAATGAAAATGGAAATTTAGATTTTCTGCCATTTGACCATAATGAATATGAAGGAGATATTGCTAAGAGTTAAAAAAAATTGCTACAATTTGAATTTAAGAACAACTACTATGTTTTCCAGCAGTAAGTACGTTGATATCAGCTTGAGGGCTCTCTGTACGCTCACGTGAGTCGTACAGACAGACTATTATATTTTTCTCAAACCACATACCAGAGGAGGTGATAAATAACAACTTTATGCGTGAATCCACACTAATACAACAGTTTCCATTCATTGTATGAGCCCAAGTCTCTAATTTAGTCATGAATTATATTGGAAGGAATAGTGGCCAGCCTACTATAAATTTCCCTCTAATCTAATAAAGAACCACCCCTAAACTATTCGCCAGTGAGAAGAAAAACGGACTTTTAATTCAAAAGCAGTGGAGGTATAATTTACACATATATACGCTTCATTGTACTGTACTGCTCTTGACTATGGATGCTGCGGTAGAGAAACCAGGTATTTTATCAAATGATAGTGATACAAAAAGCCTATAGCCAACCACTTGAAGTGATTTTTCCCTTCAGCTTGGTTAGAAACACGGTGATGTTGGCATTCATCCCGCATCTCACGACGACGACAGACACAAGTGCCAAGAAAATCATTCTTGACTTCATCAGGAAAAAAAGACTTCTTTGAGAGGCGAGACGGAGAGAAGACACAGTACGACTGCACCCAAAAATATGCATTCTGCACGGCTGCCATATTTTGTTGACGAGAGGGCATCGTATCATTCCTTATATCATGAGAGAGTGGCTAATATATTTTTTCTACAAAAATATCCCAAATACTTTATGCACAAAAGACGAGCGATTACAAATGTGTATACGTCCGACCGCTCACGAAAGAAGTATTAGCCAACAAGCTTACCGCGAACAATGTGGCGAAGGCATTGAAGAGCAGAGAAAAAGTGATTGTTAAAGTGTCCGAAAAAATTCTTCACCATTACAAATGTACTATATCATACGATGATCATGACCGTACAAAAGAATATCATTAACGTTATACTCTCTGCACAAAAGAGTTTTCAAGCATTTTGCCCACAGAAGAGTCTGCATAATCTACGGATGCATACAAGTAGGGAGTGGAAATGTATAAAAAACACAACCATGCGGAGAAAAGCCTTCTTGTGAATAATGTGAATATTATGATGCCCCCTTCACATAATGACCAAACGTCTTCTTAATGTCTAATCAGGAAAAAAATGCGAGGCTAAAAAGAGTTGGTAATATGTGGGGTTCGTGCAAAATTTGATGACTTGATTTCGGCACCCTGATGAGATCTGCTCAACAGGTGGTTCTCTTTCTCTCTCCCTTCACCGTGTGGACGATGAAGAAGTCGACTATTAAAGCAGCAAATCAAATAGTTCAAAAACTCCTCTATCCCTTTCCCCACTCAAGTGTGTGTGCATGAATCATGCGCGCATGTATTACACACATTATTGTTGACTGACCATTTGCAGAAGCAACATTTTGAGGTAGACACTGAAAATATTACGAGTCATTCTCATCATATATATATATTCTCTCTGCTTTCCCTTTGCATCTTCATTTCCATCCCTTTTTCTCGTATTCTTCAGAAGAACACTGCTGCTAATGCTGATGATGACGACGGAGATGATGAAGTTGATCGGCCTAGTAAATTATTTATTCACCTCTCTCCGAGTGTGTGTAGTGGGTAGGCTGACAGGGTATAATGTCTTTTTTTCTTCGTAAAGTATTCAAAACTAATAACACAACGAAAGGAATAGCCATATCATGCTCCAATCCCCTTTTATATTCCTTATCGTAAGTTACAGCGAAAGGCAATAATAATAAACTGTTTCAGCCTTCATTACGTTTAAAGTCGTCCTCCATATATTGTGTTAACGAAGTCAAATCAAGCGTCATGATATAGCGAAAATGTAATGAAATATATGGACCACTCTACTACAATATACAGCAGCACAGCCCGACGGCAATAATAAGGCGAGCCAAAGAGTTTGAAATGTATTGTAGCTTTATTATTACAAGCTCACTGTGTGTTGTTCTGCGACCTCGCATTTTACTTACTCACTTTGCCTGCAAAAGAATAATTTAAGGGGAACAGTGAGAGAAACATTTCGCTTTTGAAAAGAGCAATAAAATTAGACTTTACATTGTCATTATTACTTTCGAATTGGATTGCCCCTTGGTCAGTCCGCAACCCAGCCGTCACTGCGCCTTCGTAATCATGAGTGAATACACATTTGGTTGGAAGCTAGGAAGAAGATGGGTAAACCCCAGAAAAAAATATATGATCTAAAAAATCTTTTGGGAAGCGTAATTCATTTCGGGAGAATGTGGCCATTCAATTTGCGTCGAGTGGTTTTTTAGGGCTTGCATAATTTACACAGTTCAGATGCAATGTACCTAAGGAAAAAGACGTTCCCGCGACTCATAGCTCTTAGATACACATAATTTTTTTTCCAAAGAAAAAAAAACCTGAAGTCACTTCTGTCATTTTTTTTTTCTTCTCTCTTCTTGATTTTTACTGGAAGAAAGTGTACGAGCATGGGACTACATGCGTTGAGCAAGCAATCGCAATAAAAATCATTTATGTGTGGCACTTAAACATTTGTATTTCCACTTTTGACACATCCATCCATCCCCCTTCACAAGCACACATTTCATTTTTAGAAGTCACTTGTTCTTTCATTCTCCCATCTCTGACAAAACAAAAGCAGTCATTCATAACACGAGAGACGTGTTCTCCGCTGTGTGTGCAAACAGCTTATGAATGCCAGCCTTTGTTTCAGCTCACTCAAGGGAAACAATAAGCAAGCATGAAGAATGTGTTTGCGTTTGTCATTACAAGATTCATTACCTGTCTCCCTTCATAATGTTTACTTAATACGTACAAATTTAATGTATCATCTTGGTGAAACGAAACTTTACCTGACCAGATAATAGACTCAATTGTAGTCGCGTATCTTGAATAATGGAAAGCGCAAGATAAATATCTCTAGAGATATCGACATGATCGCCATTAATCAATCACAAACACGCACTCCTATACTCGCATAAGACTCAATTATTTTTCTGGTCATCCTTTTCTTTCAATGAGACTCCTGCCTCGTGTCGTTTGCAAATGCAAACCATTTGCATTTAATGATGCAATTTTCATAATAAATATTAATGTGCTTGAGACATATATGGTTGGGCACATTTTCGAGAGGATCATGTTGTTTCCTTCCACCCGGGAACATTTCCATGATCTGGATGCATATTATCCATGTGTCCTCCTGATAGCAAAAAATAGCAGCAAAGAAAGAGTGGTACAAGTACCATGTCTGACCATTCTTCATCTCATCCCAAAGTTCAAAGTCGTACTGACTTTGGCCATCAATAATGAAACGAGATGTGTATAGATGATGTGTGTGTGCATGTCATGAACACTCCCAACCTGCTCCCGCGTCAAGATTTTGCCGTCGTCGTGTCATGGTGTTTGTGTACACAAGCTGGTGAATCGCATGTGAGAGACATATAATCAAAGAGCACACCACACCAACCATACGATATAATGGCTTGACGGGAGATTAGGAATCTAAAAATCTGAACGAAATCCTTCGTCCATATGCGAGTAAACATATTTCCATGCTCTCTCTCCCTCTCTACATCAATTCACATCACACAGAGAGGAGACAACTTGAGCAAACAAATGAACACGAAAGGGTGGAGTGACAGCTTTGGAGAAACAAGGAGAAAACAAATGGATCTATTATCAACTAACTAAATACATACATACATCACATGTAAATCAGTTTGTGAGAAGGAAGTCTCCGTCTAAAATAGCATGCTTCTTCTTCCTTCTGAAGTCAGAATTTTAAAAGCAGTTTTTCGAAACTATTCCTTTTGTAATTCAATAGGGTTTTACCAAAAGACATTTTCCCTCTCTCACTGGAATCCAATTCCCGGTTTCTAAGGTTTTAGCACCTCATTTATTATCCTTGTAAACTTTGCAGGCAATCAATGATTCATGGAGTGATTTAGAAGGTATGTGTATCTACTTGACTGACACCTAAAACCAATTCATTCGACGGCGGAAGGATTCCTGCCTAATTCTCCAAGCATAAATTATCCCCTCTCTCAGATGCAAATGCACACAAATGTGTCTACAAAAACAAACGGCACATAACTGTTAATTCCAGGTTTATGGGTGTAGCACCAATCTCATCCACGTAAGCCATAAAAAATCAACCCTTTTTTCAAGGAAGACACCCGCACACTCTCGGTCGGTTGGAGGGTCCCGTCTACATGCTCCCATCTCGATAGACAAAACACTAGAAACCACAGAAGTGCAACCATCTAGAGTAAATAGAGGATTTCTAAATTCCGACCAAGATTGAGATAAAAAGCGTCCTGTGACATTTCTTCGTTTGTTCCTACCTACTACTGTGCCATCAGAATTATAAAACGAGGCTAAGGAATGAAAAGAATAGCAAGAATGTGAGAAGACACAAGAGCTCATCCTTCAAGAATTCATCTTCTCCTCGGCCTTTCACAGAAGCTGAGATACAAAGAATATATACAAAGTATATGCTGCCGACAATATAATCTTTGTTTTTCCTCCCTTTGTTGTCCCTTCCCTTTTGGAGAGTTGTTATTGTTGGTGAAAATGTCAACTGTATCAGAAGCGAGGCAGGGGTCTCGGAAAATATGTGGACAGTTCCGAGATTTTAGTTACATGCGTACACCCTTGCATTACGTAACAATATATCTGTGTCCACAAAAATTCACCTCAACTGACACATGTATCTCGAGCCACTTGAGATCCGAGACAGTAACAAATAGTAATATCATTCATTTCTCATCTCCTCTTTCTTGTGCACGTTAACAACCATAATGCTTTATGTTTAGGTATATACTTGTTACTCGTAAAATGATCACTCACACATACGCACACACTAAAGATGACTGCGAAAAATACAGAGTAATTATGCTCCATGAAATTCTTAAATAAGAAATCATCATCATCCCTCGTTCACGACAGTTAAACTCCTTCCCTGCCTCAATCTCACGTTTCTTTAGAAAAAGAGAGAGATAGAAGAAAAAGCTGAAGTCTCATCATGATGATCATGATCCTTTTTGATAATCATAGGTCTTCTTCACCTCTTTCCTTCATCCTCATGCTGTATAACCAACACAAACATCTTTCTCACTTTTGCCGTACATATCAGTATTAACGTTGCCTGAGGAAGATGTTAAAAGAGAGGAGAAACCCGACGAAAATAATACTGGATGGATTATTGTTGTGGGACGAGACAAGATAATCACCTAGTGTGTGAGAGAGAGGAAAATCATGCAACACTCAGTAATGCTCCGTTACCACTTTGTATACCATTTTTCTTACTCCAACCAACAGCTATATATCTCTCTCTTTCTTCATTATCCCAACAGAAGTAACCAGTACTTGGTATTTCAGCTAGTGTAATAATGAACGCTAGTGTTACCCCGTTTATGCCGTATTTTTCCAGAGACTTCACCTCAACCAAATGTGTATGTATCTTCTGAGATAAAACTGGAATGAAGATTCAAAAGTACGAGAAAGACGTGGAAAATGTCTTCTTCACTCTTTTAACCATTAATAACAACAGATGAATCTTCACTCGAGGCGATGAGCAGATGAACAAGGAGAGAAAAAGATATACCCACACTTGTTACTTTAACGCGAAGCTACACACAAAAAAAACCAGACAATCGGTTCTTCCCCGTGCAAGCGTTGTCAGGCAGTGCAATAAACGGAATGGGCCTGGCATGGTCTTATCTGCTTTGTTGCTTCATTTCCACACAACGGCGACATAAAATGGGATGGAGCATTTTGTACAGTTTCCCTTAACTTTAGCCCCCCAAAAGAACGCTCTCCGAAAGAATAAAGTGGAGGAGGCACACAAAACGTAACTTTTCACAAAAGCCCTCTTGACTCTCCGGGATGCTCTCTAGGAATTATCCTATGAAATCTTCATTCTCTCTGGATAAAAAGAAGACTTCATACCTTCATCCCCATTTATTTTCGACTTTGTTCCCCAGTCTAAAGGTTGGGATTCTTTTGAACAAAAAAAATGTATTTATCACATGGGGAAGTGCAAAGAAGATGTTTTCATTAGAGAGATGTGAACATTTTTATAGAAGATGCGATGGAATATATAATACATGCGTGCGTCATCTCACTTGAGGAAAAAATCATGCTTTCCGTTCGCCCTTGCGCTTTTAATCGTTTGCATGAATCTCGAGATTTTTTAAAAATATACGAGTGTAGTTGGTGTGTTTTCTGCCTCGAGATTAAATTCCAGTTTCAAGTTCAACCTTCCACAATAAAAGATACTGGCGAGCTGAAAAAGAACAGTTCATCTTTCTCGTTGCATTGTACTTAAAGTACGACCCGTCAGTGGCAAAAAGTAAAAGTATATAAATTGTGTGTCATGTTGCTCTTGCTACTCCCTCTTCCCGATATCGTCATCATTATCAAATGTTATCTATATTATTTTTATTCCTTGATCCCAACCCATTCCTTGTTAAACAAACTATTTTTTCTATATTCTGGTAACCTTTAACAGGTTGTTGTGCTACCACTCTCTGTATTCCTACTGATTGTAATAACTGGCTCTTTCGGGTTTCAAAAGTCGCCTGGAAAACCACACACTTGCCTCAAAACGACATGCCTGCCTGCTTGCCAGCCCATTAGATAAATATCTGTATTATGGTGGATGATTCATGACCCACAACAAACTCCGTATTGTTTCCCATGTCATAAATTTGAATTTTTTTTTCATGAACATTCCAAGACTGGGAAAAGGTGCATTACTACGTACATCTTCATATTACAATGCTAATCCTACTGGCTCTGTAGAGTAGGCAAAATGTGAGATAACCTTTCTCTCTTCCTGGTGGAGCGTTCTAACAAGCGATTCGATTCACTTTTCTTTACACGTCCATTACACACAGATC
>JAHZMW010001150.1:0-16494 GCA_027743745.1 Alloscopus bannaensis | reverse complement strand
GGTCCTCCTGGCGCTCTGTGCACACGCGAAATTACGCTTGTCAATAACCTCTTTGTGTAAAGCCTTATCACTCTCTGGCTGACAGCTTACTCGTAATTGTCGTAAGGATTACTGCTCGCATTAAAAAATGTAACTTTTAATTAAAAACTAACAAATTAATGACAATTAGTCAGCTTTGGACTTCTGTCTAGAGAGAGCTCCAGAGAAAAACGGCGTGTCACACAGAATAGCAAAGTGGCTCAAAAATCGGCAAAAAAGAAAGCAACGAGTCAAGTTGTTACGAATGTGAAATGAGATGGATGTAATGTGTGCATGTGGGTGGACGTATAATATACAAATGTAAGATAGTCTCTCGTTTTTGGTCGTGTTGTATGGATATGTATTGTAATATATGATAATGATGGATATTGTTGGTCCGATCCGAGAGAGGCTGTGTTACGGAATGCGAAACAAAAAGAGAACTCGAAAGTGATGTTTTCCTAACGTTCCAGAGCGGCAGCTGCAACATAAAGGCATAAGCATGGCTTTCATGGTAAATACTCACTCAACTCTAAATCATATAATGATATAATCCTTACTATAAAACGTGTGAAGATAAGAAACTGGGGTGAATGATGTTACGTGCTAAAATGAGAAGGTATGCTATAGAATAAGTGTAAGGTGTAATGTAATCCTTCATTGTGGAGGCCTCAGTCGAACGGTGATCGCTTCAATTCTCGTCACAATGTAGAAGTGGAGGTTTACCATTTTGCTACTATACCTATGTACATGCTGTATCGTTTGATGGTTGTGTGCTTTTGAAGAAAAAAGGGTGCATGTAATAATGGATAACTTCAAAATGTAAAACCCGTATACAGATCCATAATGTGTACCTAGTGTAAGCATACAAAAACGAGTAAAACATCTTCAGCATAGGGTCCAGTCATTGTGCAAGTACAAAAGGCAAACTGACAAAAACTTTCTCAAGGCCTTTTTCTGTATTGTAAGATTTACATGCTAAAAACCACGAGGTTGGAGGTAGTGTTAGGTACGCATGGTATGTAGCTTTTATGTATGTGTTTCTCGGAGATTTGATTGTTTGGATTAGTTTCGGGTCATTCAGCCGTCCTCCACACTGTTGGAGCTTTCCAATCTTTGTTCTTTCTTTTCAAGCATATATGGTTCTGAAGAGTGTTTCTGGTTAAACATTTTTCAATTCATGGTAAATGCAAAGCTAGATGTCTTTGTCTTCAAGCCGGTATGGGGCAACGCAATACTGCTTGATAAGAATGTAAAGTAATGTAAACCAGTCGAAAGCAACTGTGTAATTATTTGCTTTTATATGCAAATAGTAAAGGCTTTGTTATATTAGGAACAACACCGGCGGAATTTTGATGATTTGTTGAATTAGCTAATCGTAATCATCATCACAATGTGCGGTATCATCTCTAATCTTTATGTGACATGAATGTGTAATGTTATGTAACATAACGTACTAAAGATTGAGGTTATGATTTGCTACCCGTTTCATTTCATTAAAACACTTTGGCTTTTGTAGTTTATTTTGTTATGAAACCCAAGTGAGAAGCACGAAACGTTGGTTTGTGAAAGAATAATATGTCTTCGGTCGAAAGAAATTATAAATATTATATGCATTCCTAGATTTTTTTAATTAAAGCTTAAAATGGAGTACAAAATAAAGATCAACACTGCGAAGCCAACATCTTTATAACATTTAACATTGTTCTACAGCTTTCGTCATCTTATTTGACTAAGGGAATGATAAGGTCTTGGCTAAATACTTATAAATATTCTAGGACCATCATAACCATCCGTTGTAGTCAGGTTGCAGCAGTACTTGTGGATTTTGGTTGTGTGTATAATTTCTTAGCCATTACTGCTACTATTTAACTTTTCCTATTTTAATTCATATTGTACAGATTCTGGAACAAGAACTCCACCAATGCCAAGCTACTTTGTTGCTAAATTCTAGCTTTCTGGAAATCGGAGAATAATCTACTTACGCAGCATATCATCTAACTAATGTATACAAGTATACAAGTTGTGGTCCAATTTTCAACCATTTGTGGTCCGTTTTAATTATGGTACCTCAAGAATGATTAATTTATAAACGCATTCTCGTAGTTAACACCTTAATCACATACACATATTTTGTTTATAACAATTTTTCGTGAGTTGGCTTTTCTACATCTTAATTATTTGTATGAATTCCAGTATTATCTGTGTTAGGCCATTGAACTTTCGTTGGTTTGCTTAGCGTTATTATTAGCTTACTATATTATGTAGTAACAGGATGCTACACTGTTTTACAGTACCATGTTGAACCTCAGTCCCAAACGAGGTCCCAATGATTAAACAACGTTTCAGAAACAAAACTAAAGAGTTTTACAGATGTCCCAAGGTACATCTCTTCTTTTCTGTAAACGAGATATAACAGCCTTGATTGAGTCCTCCAGAATATATATATGATAACATATAAGTATTTACGCAAAAAACTTGTCAATTTCTACTTCGTCTATACACACTAATATCTATACTGTAGCTTAATTTAAGAGCTTGAGAGAAGAACCAGTCAAAATTCACAATAGAGCCCATGCAAGTAGCTCTATAGTCTTGAGAACTACGTTTGTAACTTCATCATCATATTATACAAAGACAGCAACCACAAACGCTTCCGGAAGAGATTAAATGTAAGCTAGCACTAATGACTCTCATACAGTTTGGAGACACATTCACCACAACCAGTCAGCGCAATGTCAACACTATTCTCCTTCGATCCATTTGGTCATTCATCATTACATTATATTACATTAACTACCTACCTATATACGCTTCTATGAAGGAATGTCAGGTTTACATTATCTTTGACTTTAAAGTTTTTGCATTTATAGCAAAGTCTCAGATTTCTCTTGTGGAACAACGTTCATCATTTTCTGAAGGAAAATTGTCACGGATTTTGGCAAGGACAGGATTTGGCCCAAATAATATGCCGGAATGGAAGTGAAAGTAATTGCAGCTCCGATGCCTATTGAGTTTAAAAATGAAATTATTGTCAAGATATCAATCTAATTATTCGTAATTATCTTATCGTATAAAAATACCTGTATTGACGGGATCCTCATAAACGGAGACTGCGATAAGCAAGAACGTGATGATTACGTAAATGACAGGAAGCGCCAGGCTCACTTTGATGGGTCTTGGTATATCCGGCTTAGTTTGCCGAAGTCTTAGCAGAGCGGCGACAGCAAATCCGGTGGACACCCAAAGAACAAAGCTGACGTATGTGATTAGGGCATTGATTTCTCCAGTGAAGAGAACTCCGACGGCTATTATGCACTACGATTATTTTTAAAAATTGATTAAATAATGATTACATGCATCTTTCACGAGTTCATGACAATTGGAAAGCTTACCTGCTAGCAGAAGGGCAGGAATTGGCGTGTAGTTCTTCACATGAATACAAGCCAATATCTTTGGAAGCTGGCCATCATCCGCACCCGCGAAAAACATTCGAGATGAGGTGAACAAAGTTCCGTTCACTCCTCCGAAACACGAAAGCGCCACAGAGATGGGAATTAGCGGCTTGGCATATGTCGTGATTGTTTCGAAAGTGTATTCTCCAAATTTCTTTTGGCAAAAACAAGTCCAGTTAGAATTCACATTATTCACTACCTAAAAATACATATTTGAATTGGAAATAATATCCTACCACTGCGACCGCCAGACTTTGTAGGATTTCATCAGGGGTCAGCACTATGTAGTACGCCACGTTGGCTAAAACGTAAATCACGGTGACCAAAGGTAGACCAATCCAAATTGCTCGCGGCAAATTCCTAAGAAATGAATGCAATTAAATTGCAGTAAATGATAAAAAACGATACCAGTGTAAAGCGTAAGAAGAGTGCGTAAAAGCAAATACACTAGTCCACTTTGGTATTAACCGATACTGGTTGACTTCACAAAACATAACCTTTTTCATAAGACAACAAAACATTAACCCACGCACAATGTCAGCAAGCGTCCATTTTTAGGTTTATAGCACGTAAGCGAAAAGGTGTGATGAATACATAAAGATGCTGAGCAAACATACAATCAAAATCATACATGCTCATATTACGCAACTATAAGAATCTAGTCCGGTGAAAGTTGATGCGCCTCCACACTCCGCCACACAGCATCTAATAATACGCTATTGATCTCACTTCTGTAATGGACTTGAAAAAGTGGAAAACCCTGACATCATCTCCAAGTGCAGTATGACCATGTTCAACCCACGTACTCACACTCAGACAAGCAGAAAGAAAGTCGTGTATGATGCCCAACAAGAACTTTCGCTGGGTGAAAGAGCTGGTGGATCTAGTTGGAAGCAGCTTTCAACAAGTTGGAGTGGAAAGTCCATTAACTCGCAGTTCAGCTTTCGACAAGCTTGTTCTTGAGGCAGAGCGAGAGGAAAATAAAAGAATGCTCTTTCAATGTCATCCACGATAATAAATATCTACCACGCACAAAACTGAGAGAAAGCGAGCAGTTTTCACTACCATATCTCCGGCATTATTATACGTTATGGAATTTCCCCAAATTGCGAAACTAGACACATTTATATGCCCATACTATATATATAAAATTGTTCTGTTTTATAGACAGAGCAGAAGAGATGATAAGAACAAAGCTCTGTACTTCAAGACGGCTTCTCCAGCCTTGAAAGTGATTTGGGGCGCCGACGACAGAATCAGTTACTGACAATGACAGCCGTAATCAACAGTGCAATCGTACAGTACACGAAGTGCGAATCAAATTATCTTAAAGCGTATTGTCCAACGAGATATGTGTACACTTATTGGTGCTACTAGACCATGCTTTTAGCTGTTCTAAAAAGTAAAACCAATGTAATTTCAAATCCGACAATTCAAGTCCATGTGTTCAATTACTGCTCTGCGCAGTTGTTGCTTGAGCACTATTTCCTCTCTGATCTGTTTGTAATTCAATTTTCGTTTCTTGATTGAATCCTCCTTCCGTTCCTCCCCCAATTTAATGTTCTCCTTATTTGTTACTCTGTACATTGTGCGTGTGCAGTTGTTGCTTGAGCACTATTTCCTCTCTGATCTGTTTGTAATTCAATTTTCGTTTCTTGATTGAATCCTCCTTCCGTTCCTCCCCCAATTTAATGTTCTCCGTATTTGTTACTCTGTACATTGTGCGCTTTTGTTTACCTTCAGTCTCCCAACTGAGAAAAAAGTAAAACTCATGCCCAATTTACCCACTGTAATACTCCCAGCTTCGGTGAAAGTTTTTATTTTTTCCTCCTTTCATCAGTCAAGACGGTATGTCGTGTGTAACATTTCAGCTTCTTCAATACTACTAGCACAAGGCACAATGGCAATATGGGATCTCTGATTCATTTAAGGAACTGACCGTTCTTGATCCTTGTCACAAAGTTGGTTGGAACAATATCTCAGCAGAGCTCTTATTACAGAACACAAAACTTGTTTACTTCCGTACAACCAATTTCGACAAGAGATTTATTTCGGGTACTTTTTTTCCGAATGAAATGCTAAAAACATTGAGCACATGAGCACACAAACTCGAAGAGTTATATTACAACCAAAAAATTACGTTCGTCAGGCCTAACGATGCATTTGGAAAGAGAAATGTGAAAAATAAAAACATGATTATGAAACTTGATGAGCCTGAGTAGTCTTTCATGTCTTCTTAAGGCTTTACGTAGAATTCCTATGAAGGAGAGCAAATTTGTAAGCATCAGGTTTTAGTGGAAGTAATTCCAGTAATTTCAGTGCTGTGTATACTATAAATTGTGTGTTTTACGAAACCAACATCTAAAAAAAACTTGT
Organism: Alloscopus bannaensis; assembly: GCA_027743745.1. NCBI lineage: Eukaryota > Metazoa > Arthropoda > Collembola > Entomobryomorpha > Entomobryidae > Alloscopus > Alloscopus bannaensis. The sequence goes on along the minus strand of JAHZMW010001150.1, from coordinate 10,645 downwards.
TGCTGTTCGCTGTGCCGACTAAGAAAATCCACTTTCTCTCCCGAAAAGCTGCTACAAACTTTCTCCAGGAACAGAAGCCTTATGCTAACCAAACGTTATACGTCACGTTTATTATCACGTTACGTTTGCAGCGAAAAGCTTGTGTGAATGTAACAACAACCTGCGTAAAGTGTCTATATGTATCACGTCAATAAAAATGTACGACGAGTCTCTAACTATTTTTATGTGTGCTTAGATGTTAGATGCCCAATAAAATCAAAATGAGACTTTTAAACTATATTGTAAAAAGCAAAGCAAATTCTTTGGATAAAGTTTTATGTCGAGTTGCATTAAAAGATGTCAGGAATAGCTTACTTGTACGGATCCTGCAACTCGTTGGTGACCATATTCAGGTAATTCCTAAGAGATTATGTACCCACAGTTATAAATTAAATTCATAGTAATTATTAACTTTCATTGGTCAGAGAACCACTTACCATCCTGCATAAGCAAATAGACCGTTGTATGCAGCCAACGATAATTGAGTGTAGCTGTAGGGTTGACCTGTAATTTCGTTTCGTTATTGCTTTTATACAGGTATTGTAACTTTGGCATGTGCTTATTATGAAAATGTTTAGTACGCTACGATTGCATATCATAAAGAAAATTCGCCTACCTTGTAGGTCAAATGGTTTGGCGATTGCCTTTTCACTTATGTTTGGACCGCTCTCATCTAAAATTAATAACCCAGATCGAGGATTTCTCTCACTATTTCTTCGATTTGAATGAGCAATAAGTTTACTTCACACATTTTAAGCTGTCTCACTCAAATACTCAGCATGCACGACTTACCAAAAAGTCCCCAGCCCAAGTAGACAAGACCAGCAATAATGATCGCTGTCAGCGCTAACAGCTTAGCCACTGTGAAAATATCTTGAATCTTCATTGTTACCTTTACACTCCAGCAATTGACGGCGGTGAGAAGCACTGCAGGAAAAAAGGACCATTTAAACGTGTTGATTAATGGTAATTTATATTTGTATGATTGCCCTTAATATTCAGTACATCGAGTTATATTAGCAGCTGTATTGCAATTGGTTGCCAACGATTGTATGTGTGTAACTGAAAGTATTACTCACTTAAACATACAGCAGCTAATAAAATATTTGCTTCCTCTGGTGCCGTTATTTCCAATCTTTTGGCTATTGGATCGAGAGCATATCTAGTAAATCATAATTGGAACAATTTATTGTCTAAAGTTTTTAAGAAATCATCAACCTTAGTTTAAGATTTTACTACTTTCTTTGCTCATACTTTGCAAATGTCAGCGCGATGACAGCTGCAGTTGTCGGTCGAATCACAAAAACAGTTACCCATAAACACATGAATGCGGGAAGAGGTCCAAAGGCCTCCAATATGTACGCATAGTCTCCTCCTGAAAACCGCATCATAATTATATATGAATATAAGGTAGGTACACATGTGTATTTATGCAGACTCCACGTGTAAAACACAACTTTACAAATTTGTTATAATTACGCAATAGCACTATACCTGATCGTGTTATACAAGTTCCTAATTCTGCAAAACATAACGCTCCTATCATGGAGAATATTCCGCATCCGACCCACGTCCCAATTGCCACATACGGACTTTGGGATTGTTGGTACACCCCCTGAAACCATAATAAAGTCGTGTTACCCACCATTTTCTTAGACAGACTCTTTAATTATCGTGCCCAACATGGAGAAGTCCATGCTTGATGCACCGATGATTACGAAGTACCTCAAATCATGATTAGCTACACCTGCAACCTTCAGCCGCCTACTCCTAATTAGGGAATTTGTCCTACAATATTTTGCAATGCGCTTTGTGCACAACTCATGAGGATTTGGCAGTGCCTGCATTTGCCAGTGTTTGGGTAATGCGGAATTTATACTTGTGTTGATGCGTGGGGCTAGTGAAGAGGTATAAATAATTCAAACCTGTGCATATCATTCCTCATTGTTGAAAACGAAAAAAAATGATTCAAAATACATAAAACAGCAAAGTTGCAAATATGTATATACTTTACAATTTATCCTTGGAATCCCTTGTATAGCTAGCTATGCTAAATATTGGGTGCAAATTCCACAAAATTTATCATTTGGATTGAATTTTTTGTTCGGGAGATATGCGAACTAAATCGTTATACATGGTAGAAGCAACAACGCTCTCGTTTTTGTGTCAAATAGCAGACACTTTCTGTAGATGTTTGGTGCGTTTATTTACACCGGAAATTCACGGCCAATACAAACACAAATTTGATTTTAACCCTCTTCCTAACCAACAAGTTGGGGTTTCGCTGAAGTACAAGGCATTAACTTCAACTATATTGTATTTATGAAGTATGCACAGTCCTGAACATAATAGACAACATATTATTTCTTGGTAAACAGAACAAACTTCCGGAGAAAACTGACATAATTAACGAGTCATAAGTTTGTGTGTATAGGTATGCCAAATTGGCATTCCCAGGTTCACTACCTGCTAAGAATTCCATATTATTTTTGTTTGATTTTTACTTGATTCTAATTTAATCTTTTTCTTTCAGAAAGTCTAGCATACAACACACATAATGTGTCAGATGTAAGAACGTGTACATTTTATAGTTTCATTTTCATCTCTCATAGTACGTAACGTATATAGCGAAAGAAAAGTTTCATTATGAATCGCAAAAGATAAGATGGCCGTGAAAGAAAAGGAAATGGGAGCTTAGCATCGAAACGACGTGGAAATGTAAATTCAATACACATCATTGATCAGGTTGTGCACACATTTCTCGTTCCTTTTGAGTCAATACTGCCCACTTCATGGTTTTTTTCCAGCGCCAGTTGTTCCATCACTTTGAAGGACTCTGCACACTTGAAGAGGTACAATGCAAGCCCATCTTGTGCGCTGCGTGATACGAACTTGTAGGTTAGAGAAAAGGGGTTCAAAGAGTTCTTCGTAAATCTATTTCTACTTCTGTCAATACTTCAGGGGTTCCAACAAAAGCATGAAGAAATGTCTATAGTGCGATTTCTGCCCATTTCCTATATCGAATAGAACGGTTCACGTTATCAATGATAACACGCTCTGTGAGTACATTGAGTAGTTATCGAACACTCTACAACCACAATTATTATGTACTTTTGCTTGTTAAGAAAGTTAGTCACGGGAATGCTCCATGAGAAAAGCGTATAGAGCCATAGAGCAAGGAACAATTGAGCATACCGTTCAGTCGCTCTCAACTCAATTTTCTTGCCTGAACTCAGCAGATCCGTCATTTCGATGTCTTTGGCCCCATTTTCCACAATCACTCCACCACCACCTCCATCCGGGGACAGATCATTTCCAAAGTCGTACGTTTTTCGTTTCCCCATCTTCGACACCAGAAAAAGTGGAAGAGTGGGTTTTCTGCTTGTGTCTGGACGACTGGGTGCGAGTTGAGATTTCTTCTTTGTCGTTCCAAGTTTTACTCCAGTATTGTCATTTACAGAACTGTACAAGAATCTTTTTTATTTTGAGAAAGACAGGGCTTCTTTCGACTCTGTAACCTAGATTCTACCCATGGATAATGGAGTCAAAATTTTGTGTAGAGTTGTATGGGGTGTTAGCTTCGTGGATTGTTGCTCATAATATGTCACGTCACTCCTTTACGGTACCTGTAATAAACAAAATGTGTCAAGCACTTAGCAAGCAAAACTTGCTTCGTGGACTGTTGCTCATAATATGTCACGTCACTCCTTTACGGTACCTGTAATAAACAAAATGTGTCAAGCACTTAGAAAGCAAAACTTCTCATTAGTAATGCGTTTGGATTGTAAAATGCCTACAAAATGTGACTATGAAACTTGGCGGATAAGGAAAAATGCGTACTTTATGCAAAATCTGCAAATCTTGTGTAAAACTCGTTGCATAAAGTATTAATTCATTAAAAAATATACGAATCTGAGTCTTCACGCGTATAGTCGCAATTGTCTGGAAGTATATATGAATTGTAGAATTAAAACTGCGAAGTGTTCGAAGGCAATTTTAACTTTGTACTTCGACCTCAGTCTTGTGCGTCAGCAAATTCTTCGCACTCAAAGTGCTTGAGTTTTTAATGCTCATCACTTTCCTGCTAATAAGTAAATTCTTCGTCTTATAAAGAATAAAGGGTGAAGAAACTCGTTTCTTTCCGTAGGAATACCCCACTACAAAAATATGCCGACAGCTTACCAATAAAAGAGGTAGCACATATTAACTTACATATAATACTTTGTAAACTGTACTTAACACATAAAATCGTAATCCATAATTTATGGTCACATGGAAAAATACCGAACATCACATTTCAACTTAATTCATACAGACATGCTCATTGACGTCTACGACGCAAGAAATGATTTAAGATATTTCATAAGATACAATGCTAGCATTTGTTCAACAATAGGACTAATTGCAGTTTTCCACATTCGGCTGACAAAGCGAGTGTGAATATCCTTTTGTTAATCAAATGACATAATTCTGCTATACCAAAAATTAACAAGGTTGCAAATTCTCAATGATTTTTGCATACGTTGTCCATGTATCCGCTTGTGGGCAATTTCCTAGATCATACCGTAGCATCAGCATAGAGAAGTCCAGTAACAAAGTCTTTCAAAGTGATGCTACAAAATATGCCGTGTACGACACACTAAACGTTTATTGAACATGCAGGGAGCGATTACCGCTGGATTTACGCGATTCCAGCACACACGATGCTTAAATATTTATTTCAATATCAAGCAGAAATAACTTTAAAACCCGGATTTACATAAGAAACTACTTGTAGTGTAGTGCACATTAATTTTGTTATGATATTACACGTACACGTCTACCTACATCTACTAAGCACACGTTTTTCCTCCACTGTGGCTTTTGCTAACCAGACAAAGCTTTAAACAGGAAGTCACGAAGGTCAATCATTTTCACACATTACGAGCTACACGGAACGATTAGTATGTAAAACGATAGTGTGAGCTAAGAATTATAAAATTTAGATGGTTTCATTATTAGTGTATGGCATGTGTTACATCATGAATCGTGCGTCAATTTTTGGGGAAATAGAAGTTCAAATAACCTGACACGCATTACATTGTATGTTCACACTTACGTGACAAATCTAAGCAGCATAAATTAACAACGATGTGCTACCCTTATGGTCCATGGTATAACCATCAAGTGCTAATTTAGATACAAATATGACAATGTGTAATTTAGCAATTAATTCTATAAGTCAGCAAATTCCGGTGGGAAAATGTTTGAATTGAGTTGTCAGCATCCGATTTACAATTCAACATATTATTTGCAAATATTATAAACGTAGATTTGCCAGACGCGATGAAAACGTGTATCGCATTCCGATTTCTGGAGAATTTGTGGTTTACATGAAAATCTTTGCTGCGAACATCAAATACTCTTATAGAGTGGAAATGAATGAATACGTACGGACACATGAGTACTGATTTTGTAATCGTGTTGTCCTGGATTGGATTTGCAGAAATGAAGGGCGACAACTTTTTAATACAGACTTTACACTGAGCTAAGCACAAGTGACACAAAAACTTCAGACGTTTCACTTCTTTTCTTTAGGTTACGCTCGAGACATTCGCTCTCAGAGATTTTGTGTGTGTTGTGTTACTAGCTAGCATAATTGTATCACAATCAATGCTGTAATAGTGTTACATTAAACGGAGAAATACAGTCTATTTATTTACGTGAATGAACTCAACTTCCAAGAAGACCTGGCTCGCTTACAAAACCAATTCTTTCTAGTTCTCGTGTTAACAAAATATTTGATTTTGATGTCATGCTCATGTTTAGCTCACTACCTGGTTATTCATATACCTTACACAAGACTGATTATAAGATTTTTATTAAGCTTCTATTCGGTAACTGGTATTTATATAAACTTCAAAATCAAGACATGAAACCCGGTTTAAAATGCCAATGTTTTCACCAAAACCTGGTGAGTAAATCATATCATTGTCAAATATACAAATGGTGTAACATTGCACGTAGTGAATGAAATTGCTTTAAGCGATTACCGTGATATGAGCAGTAACGCCATTTTTCCGTGACAGCTACCAAAAGACCACATGCCAAGATGGTGAATAACTTTATGCGTTGGGAAACAGACATATTATGGTGTACGTTCAGCGATAATGAATTAGATACATATACGTAGTCGTCATGTCCAAGAAATCAGCACCGCAAAATTTTGACTCTTATAAGGCCAGCTCAAGATGCCTTAGGTAGGTTTGCACATACGCAACCACAGTTTTCTCAGCAAACTTTCGGATCACCCATGCGGATCTCTATTATTCTCTTCTCTACCAACCTCCAGTCTTTTGATTTTTAATGGAAACAATGAGACAAACATCGCCTTTCGTGGAAAGTTAAACACGAAGCATTTAACATTGTGCATGACATCACTCCAAGCAATTTTTATGAATAGGTGGGTACATTGTGAATCTAAGGTATACACATTTCGAGCCCAGCATTCTGTGATAAAAGAACCTCTGGAACCTTGCAAATCACACATTATACAGCTCCATTGCAGATTATTATACAATACATTTAAAGGCTCGCATTATTTTCATTTTCAAGAGGCCAACACACTCTAGCCCGAAACAAATTAGCGTACAGAGAAAAATAGAAACAATCAGCTATCATCTTCGAGACTCACAAAACGTGGGTAATAATAGGCCTCTCTTACACATTTCACATCTTTTTCTCAATCAATAACAGCGTAGGTAGACATCAAGCCAGGGGAGAATTAGGAAGGATAATGGAATTGATAATAAAACCACCACTTCATTTCTTCTGTCTCCATGATCTTGCTATGCTTCGCTTCCCAGACAGACTCATGCTTGCTCACCTTTTGACAAAAGCAGACCATGTCTGAAACTTTTCAACTTCTATAATTGGACACTTTCTTGACTCCTTTTCGTTTATGTAACTATTTCGCTTTTTTTCTGACCCGAGGCAACTCTCTTGATGACAGCTTGTTAAAATACAAATATGAGATAAAAAGACTGCACCTGATGCAAGATGCAAATGTCACGGATGAGAATGATGGGCAAATGTGTTATGGCGAGGTGAGCCAAGCCTTAGTCACATTTTCCTTTAAAATGTAGGTGTAAATTGTAAATGTACTCATGTAGGCAGATTGACTTTTATAAAGAAAATCATTCCAATACAGTGTCAGTCTTTGGGAGGAGTATCATCAGACCGAATAACATGATTACGTAATATGCAAATGCAATCACTCAAATAGGTATGAATGGCTCCAGAAGTTGATTTCACNTTTGGGAGGAGTATCATCAGACCGAATAACATGATTACGTAATATGCAAATGCAATCACTCAAATAGGTATGAATGGCTCCAGAAGTTGATTTCACGTAGCAAAAGATGTATTGCACATTTATATATACACTTTACCAACAAGTTGATGTTCTACCCTCATCTCAGATACTTTCTGTTACGTTAAGTATTGCAAGCCTTAATTTAATTTGAATCAGTGTAAAAACTTCTGTTGTGTCGCACATCCCTTTGGATAATGGTGTACAGAGTATGAAATACTCCACATCGCACTTACCGCATGCATACGCTAATACAATTAAACATCATTATTATGTCATTTTAAAGTGAAATTTTGAACCACTTGTAACAGCATGTTAAACGTAAATGACAATTTACCTTGTATGTACATTCGCTGCCTACTGTATCAAACCGGTAATGATACAAAAGGCATTGCTACATTGCACAAGTTAAATATAGAATGGTGAACAAATATACATCATTTATCAATCCATTGCACTGTCAATACATTTTTTTGCTAACTGGTTCAGGTTTACAGATAACCACATGAATGAGAAATGTTTGCTGCCTTGTTGCTTAATTGAACTTGTTGGTTTATATCGATTTTTTATTTGGACATCCTGTAAACTTACGTAATATCTCCATACGTGTTTCTAACCATGTAGTCCAATATGGAATCCGATGCATCATCAAATACGTGAATAAGATTTATTGTGCAATCACCACAATTTTTAAAGCTTGTCGACATCTTTATAATGTCATTTGTACATTTGTGATATATAATGTATACTATATATTCTGCAATTACGAAGAAGATAACTGGAAAACATACGTGCACTAATATAAACATATAGAAATCGCGTGGACACATGCCTAAACCTTGCAATCTTAGTGAAAATGTAATAAACTTTTGGGCGATCGTGAAAAGTCATTAATCTTCTTGACATACAAAGACACGCTATTAATACTCTCAGAAAATGATACAACCAGCATAAAGGCAACAACCAGTTTATGTCCGCTAAACTAGCTGATGAAGTGCTGATTATTTTATGGCTAACTTATAAGATGGCTGGAGTGATACGAGACAAACGAGACTGTCAGCTTCTCCTTCGGTAAGATATTCAGTGATTGACAGGAGCCAATGTCTTGTGATTAGCTTATCACAAATTCAACTTTGATTGCGGTTCGCAACTAGCAATTAAATTTAAATGAACAAACTGCAAGTCCAGTGGTCCACATAGAATTCAGAAGAGAATGAGGAAGTCTGAACATAGCGTAGAAATCTAAGAGAGCAAAGAGCGTGTGCCTTGATTATCAAATAGGTATTTTATTAGATTATGCACGTTATTATGCGTATGCACGTTCTAGATGTTGTTTTGCATAGTTGCAAAACAAGGTCAACCTTTTTCAGTCTTCTAGTAATTCTAGAGCCGACCCCTCCAAAAAATTGCGCAACAAGGCCATCGTAAAAGTCGCATCATGATGAGCCAATATCAAGATTTTTTTTAAAACTCAAACCATCAAGATTGCTAACGGTAAACTAGGTTGTGATGACTGATTAGCTTCTTGGAAGTGTGATTACATCTTTCATCTGGCCATAAGTTAATAACTGGCCCCGTTGTGACAAACTGAGCACACAAGTTAATTTTTGTCACATTGCTCCCTCAAATTAAAAGGAGATCTCATCAAAACCTGAAGAGAAATTGGTAATCCATTTTCGTAACATCAAACATCGTGTTTCCCCTTGTTGAGCATAGAGGCACGCTAACTTGCTGTATGATTTGGTTATTCAATTTACTTCGTTAATTCGTATAAACTGCTTTTATCCAGCCACCAACTACAGGAGAAAAAGCAATACTTCTAAAGCCTCGCGAGTGAATGAATGGAATCTTTCATACGTTGAGTTATCTTCTTTAATTAACTTAAATAAGGGCAGCGTGTTGTGACCGCAAATAATGCATCCTTTGACAAGAGGACATGGAAAGTGTAAGTGAGCCATTCATTTACCGTTTTTATTAGATAAACCCAAAACTCGTCATACAAACACGGTTCAGAAGCTACGGGGTTCAGTCAGCTTCAATGAAAGCCCAATCCAGCGGATTTCTATCCCGACTGGCTTGTGTTCATGTGTACATGCAAACATACGAATAAGTCTAGTGGTTGTGGTAATGACGTTATTATTTTTCGTTGGCGGATGCTATTCTATTACATAATTTTGACTGGAGCATAATTACTTGATGTCTCCTGTTGAGTTCACAAATCCATTCTTTAATCGAGTATTCAAAGGGTTAAGAATTTTCCATGAATCACCGATAACGTTGCCCTGTCTAAAATTCCTGTTGAATGGTTTTCATTATAAATCAGATGGGTTAGAAAACCCATATTATTTGTCTCTACCGTGGAAAACAACAAAACTGTCACTTCAACTACCAACTTCGATTAAGCCTTGTCTGATTTTGGAGCGTAAAAAGGACACGTTGTGAGCACATGGAGTACCGAAGAGTATAATGCAATATGCAATGTATGTAAAAACGACAGTTGTACGGTTCCTTATCATTCATATTAATTCGCATCATAATCACTTACCAATGCGCGATGCTGCATTTCTCAAATAACAGAGACAGAGATACAAAATGTGAGGTGATTATCTGATCTAATTACGGCACCTCCTCAACTTATACAATGTTCCGAACAAATAACCCCGAATTATCTCCAGTTATGAATGGAAGTACTGGACCAAATTACGGAAAACACAATGCCCACGTTTAGCAGTGATACGTAAAAATAATGTTGCAAATGTTTGTTTTCGTGTTTTCCCATAATGAAAATGATTTACGCATTTATTCTGTATGCGTCTGTGTATTTCACGACAAAGTTTCTGTTGGGATTTTCCTGTGTATAATTTGGGAGTAAAAATGGATTTTTTTCTGAGTCCTGATAATGCTAAACTGACACCTCAGTAATCCATTTGATTGGGGCAGACCCTGATTTTAATTCTTGTTTATAATCAATTCACCTGTCAACACTTTGTATTTATCATAACGACAATGCTGCCCTATGCTTCATGCGTTGAAAGTGAAATATGTGAAATGCGTCAATATGGAACACAGGAATCCCAAATTTGCATACTGCATTACATTTGCTAGATTCCATATTCTTGCAGTCTCCTGCTTCTGACACCGGTCTGTGTTCCCTAAATAGGACATCGTGATCTGTAATGCATCTGATTAAACACCACTGCATGCACTGTAGTTTAAACCGCGTAATGTACAAGTGGGATTAAATGCTGTTGCAAT
>JAHZMW010001149.1:0-11120 GCA_027743745.1 Alloscopus bannaensis | reverse complement strand
ATATTATACTTAGTATTACAGTTGAAATGAATCTTGTTTTCTATGCACGTATGTATATCTCTTTGTGAGATGGTCCTAACTAGATATTCCGTTTGCATCACACATGTACAAAGGAATAAACTCACTCCAAAATAAAGACCCCCAAAAAATTGTACTAAAAATGACGGCGCGGGCGAAGGAAGAGTATAGTGCGAGCCCGTTGTATCCTCTTTTTTCGTATTTCATTTTCTTGGAGCTGTAGAGCGTGACAGAAACCGAGGAGAACGGGCGAAAGGGGATAGGGATATACATACATATTGATATGCTACAGTGGGATGTTGTGACAGAAGGAGGAAGAAGGGAAGAAAGATGATGTAAAGTGTGAGACAGTAAAGAGAAGATCTTAGAGAGCTTGTGAATCAAAATCCTGAAAGGGAAATATCGTACAAGTGCTGCTGCACACATTGAGTCAAGCACACAATGCGCAATGCATTGTATATTGTATTGTGTTTGTAATTGTGATGGAAATGCTGGAAGAGAATGGTGTGTGGTGGTTTGACTTTATGTGCAATCCTTCAACCCTACACACGTTAACGTGTGTGATTTCCTGAAGATGTGTGTTGTTTCCTTCATTCCGTGAAAGCGAAGACGTCCCCCATTCTAGTTGGCTGGATTGTGAAGGACATATTTTTAAATGCAGCCAGTTGGTGTGAGTAGGTGCAAGAGAATTTGAGGAGGAAAGATGGAATTGTCTTGGTTTTATGCGCGGTTTGGAGAAGGGAAGACTTGCCAAAGTTGATGGGCGCACTCTGAGCACGACGATATGCGACGAGAGACAAAGAGAGGTTTATGTGTCTTGGGGCCTGTCTTTAAATCTTTTATGGGAAAGCGACACGTTCCCACTTTTTGATAATAATGATGCTCCGCATTTCTTCAGAGGTTCCATGTTTGTGAGTGTGAAACGGATATGCCTTGAAAGCTGCTTGGAAATGAGTGAGAGAAAGGATTGTATTGAGTTGCATTGTTTTGTTGTAAGTATTATGTGATGCAAGAGTTCTAATGTGTCTTACCAAACATATCGTCTCTCTTTTTAGTTTACATCTCGTTTACCCTTCATCCCACGTCTTTTTTTGGCCGACTCACGTTTCATTCCATACATTCATTCATTCATGCGTTCAACGGGAACGCATACACATCATGAGCGATTTCCAACTTGACTCACTGCACTCTCCTGCCCTCCCAGCGACAATAATGGTGTACAGGAAGAAACGGGTTACGCGATTATGCTACGATAACCAAAAGCTCACTCAGCAGACAGACAATAAGATATATATTATGGGTAGGTACTCAATTCAACTTTCTGGATCAACAATTACACATCATCAGCCCATTTTCTTGTAACCTTATTCAGTCACCCAAACCAAAGACATTGTATGTCTGCACTTATATATTACGTCAAGTAGTGACGTGTGTGTGTGGTATGTACACATGGGCATTCGTAAACCACTGTTATTGTTCTCGCTCCGTGTGTGTCTGTGTGATGTGATGATGTAAAATACTACTTACAAGGGAAAAGACCTACTCGTTAGTTGTGCTCCTCCTTTTACACTTATTAGGACTTTTCTGGTGGTCTGGTTCTTTTTTTGGAGCTCTTCCTTACATCTCACCATCATCGCACCATATACAGAGAGCTCTCGGGCCTGTTTCTGCTCACCATTCCAAACGTCCTTTACTCTCTTCCTTCCCTTTTCGCCCTGTTTCAGTTTTATACGCTTTGCTTTTTCCTACCATTTTCGGCTCCAAAAAAGTAGTAAAGTAAAGCGATTACTGGAGAGACAGCGTACTGACTTTTCCACGTTCACACATCACACCAACCTACAACCAAACCACACCACCAATACACGACCTCCACTCCTTTTTTTGAACATCGTTTTATATGTATGCCTTAGAGATTTTGACTGGTCATCATTTATCTATGTTGGTGGGTCGGTGGAATATTATGGTGTCGGCTCTGAGTCTCTCTCGCTGGATATTACATTAGATAAAAGGAGCGGAAACTGTGTGTCTGCTTGCTGTGAGGGAGAACCACCAGAGTGGTATCACTCTGGTGTGGGTTAAGAATGTATCCACTTAAAAAGTGTGACCATTTCCCAGAGATCTTCCCGAGACTTGAGAGCAAAGTGCATAAAATTGTTTTGATGATAAAATGGTACGAAACGAGCCCAACCAGGCTCACTCGGTGTGTCTGTGTGCTGAACTTGGTCTCTTTTTTCTCGTCGTCTTTGTTTTACGATGGTCGAGTTTCTCAGTCTCGTCGTCTCTGATGCTGTAAGTGAATTTAGTGTTCTCACAGTAATGTTCCACACTTGGCCACCCTCCTCTCTCGGCAGGATTCATGAGTGACTGATTATGATGAGTGGGGAATTGATTGTGAAGCATGAGTGACGCGGACGAAGCGGAGAAAGGCTGGACATAAAAAGTGCGACATTTGTGTATGTTTTATGTACATTATAAGACCATCGAATTTTTATTCAGTAAAGATTAGAAAATTATGAATAAAAACAATTTGTGAACTAATCAATAAACTCATTCCAATACCCTTTTTATCCCGAATTAGACAAAAGTAATTATGTGATTTCACAAAGGTTCGGACTCTAAACAGAATTCATGATACGTAATTTAGTGCGTTCTCGTGAAACTTTTTACGTTTGTGTACCACTTGTTGTTCAGTTCCAAAGAGAACGTCCGCCTCGCCTTAAAAGAGTTAAAAAAGGAGTCCTATACACATCACTTACACTTTTGTTACACATGCTTAACCACCAGCTGTGTGACATGACACTTCTTCTTCAACACTACATACAACACGGCTCATGGTCTGGCCTTATCGAATAAAAAGTCTGTGTAACGGCAGCAGTCCCACAGTATTTCTCCTTCGCATTCTCCAGTTTGGGGAGAAGTTTCATACAATGAGCAACATTGCAGGTTCTACGCTTTTTAACTCTAATATTTTCTATTTATAGCAAAATATTTTATCCCTGTTTACAAACTACAAGGGTAGATGCATAATGCGTGACAAGCTTGTTTCTTTTGTACATACACTGACCACCCACTCCATGGAAAGGAGAGTCGAATTGAGTAGAGAGACCTTTTCCTGTCTCATCATCCAAGCCTGAAATGAAACTTACTGGGAGCAATGTGTATGTATTCACATCGTTATCACATAAAAGGGAATTTATGGAGTGCTTCTGTCATCTCAAATGTACTTTTACCATACAATACAAATTGTACGTGTTCTCGGAGAACCAGAGAGCCTGTGCAATGTGCTCGGTTTTTTAAACACAAATTCATGACACAGCCAGATTTTCTTTTATTCTTCCATCTTCCCTTGAGAATCTTGGAGGCTGGTTGCCCCCTAAAATTCTCGTCCTGTTAAGGAATGAATGCCTTACATTTACTGTGACGAATGAAATGGTCTTCGTTCCGGTGAGATAGACCAACATTTTTAAGGTATGATGAATGAGAAAGTTTTGATTTTGGGTGGCTCCTCATGTTATTTCACAAGCATATACGTAAGACTCCTATAATGGAATTAAGGTAATTAAAAACCGTAGGTATTCATGAAGGAAGCGAAGACAGCACGAGATGAAATGCCATCGCATCGTTTTTAAAAACCACTCACGAAAGTTGTCACAAATGAAACACTTCGCTCACAATTAATTTGACCCACACACAACCTCCATCCTCTCTCCACCAAACACAAAAAAGTTGAGACAACAGTCAGAGAAAGACTGCCTTGCTTTATTTTTATAGAGTGAGAGAAACAGGTGGGTCCCTTTCAATCAGAGGCTTCCAGTTTTTTTTATTTCTAAATCACTCATTCCACACTCCTCGAAATAAATGGATTGACTGAGATATTCAAAGCAGAAAGCGATGACAGGAGGGAAAACCTCTTTCCACCTATACATTAGTGAAACTAACAAGGAGCTAAAGTGTTCCCATACATTCCTTCTATAAAAAAGCCGAATGGCATGCGAAGGAAAGACACATCATTCAGATCACCATCATTGTGTGTAATGTATGCGTGCACTCATCTGCATTTGTGTGGGATGCCTGGCATTCTTGAATTTCATTTCCATTATTCCCGTACACACACGCATTCACTCGGGGATATAATATGCTGGACTGATTCATTTGATTGCTTCTCTCCAACTCGGTCGCATCGTTATGGACTTTGTGCACAGAGTTTCTCGATGTGGAGTCTCGCACTCACACTCATTCATTTTCGAGGGTGAGGATTAAATTAATCGGAGTAACACATCCACGTCACACTCTACAGCGTTTTCGTAGTCAAAGCCCTGCTTTTGATGAGATAAGTGGAGTACACGTTATATTGAGTCTGGTGTGTGGAGAAAGATGGTTTTTCTTCGCTAAACCGACTTTGTAAGAATCACGGTGGACTCGATTACAACGAAAATAGATTGCTCCTGCTGGAAATGAACGAGAGGAGAGAAACCTGTATGCTCCTAACCCTCTTGATGGGAGGTAATGCGATACCTCCCAATTGTCGACGGGAATTCACTTTTTCACGAGATAAATCAATGTTAAATAAGCACTCCATCCAGTCTTCGTGAAAAGTATGCAATTAGACATCGGAGTGGAGGCCAACTTAACGCAAATGTTTTCCTTGATGGTTGCGCACGTTTGGGATGAAAGAGGCTCCTTTTGTTCCACAAAATGCGTTTTAAGAATCCCTAATGTAAGAAAATGTTATGTCTACCTGTCACTGTGACACGCTTACCTGTAACGCAGGAATATGGATGAGCTCCCTTTCCAACTTAATGTTTTTCATCGCCCACATACTTCCACAACCACACACAGAGCTCTTCCACTAAACTCTGGGTAAGTGCTTAGGACATGAAAATAACTCATAAAAACTAACTCCACACTTTCAAGACTTGGTGAGGCAAACAAAGTTTTCACTTTACGGAGTGAACGACTTTTTCGCCTGTTCATGGCAGCAGATTATTATTTGTCTCAAGTAATTTTCCAACTTTGCACACCAACATTCGTCGGCTGTCCGACATCGTGACAATGTCTCTCTCTCTCTCATCACACACTTTGCATTTCTTCAGAACTTTTATGAAGCCTCTTACCAGTCTTATCGAGAAACATCGTCATTGATATTCACTCTTACATCTTGCCAACAACGAACGCATATGCGTAAAACTTATACTTTGCTACAATAACCGAAAGACCGATAGATCGATGCATTCATTACGGTGGGTCATAAACTTCTAGCTGGAAGGAAAAAAGAAGCAACTAAAAAAATCTAAGATGCAGAGCTACACGCATGCGGATGTACTCAACCTTTCTTAATTCCTCCCCATCATCCGTAGACAGCGCTTAAATGTTTTGTGTGTGTTGCAGTAACCACAATATTCACTCTTACATCTTGCCAACAACGAACGCATATGCGTAAAACTTATACTTTGCTACAATAACCGAAAGACCGATAGATCGATGCATTCATTACGGTGGGCCATAAACTTCCAGCTGGAAGGAAAAAAGAAGTAACTAAAAAAATCTAAGATGCAAAGCTACACGCATGCGGATGTACTCAACCTTTCTTAATTCCTCCCCATCATCCGTAGACAGCGCTTAAATGTTTTGTGTGTGTTGCAGTAACCACAATTTTGTGTGTCTGGTCTGGATTTTTGGTGAAGATGCAGCAACCACTTTCTTCTAATGATTATGTATGTACATGCATGACCTTATGTATTATGCATGTGATTCCTTTGGTGCTTCCCCTTTTTCTCGGGGTGCATCTCATCCTGACAGAATTTTCGAAGCACTTTTCCACGTGTACTTGGGCATATGCCTGGTATCTGGCGTCTCCCTCATTTTATCTCTCTCGTGCCTCGTGATTTTGTCAGTGACAAAACAGCCAACTTTCCAGGATGCAGATAAAGCGTCATTGTCATCATCATCAACACCAACACTATCATCATCTCCATAATGATGCACGATGGAAAAAGTGGTGTTTCTCGTGATCATCAACAGTCGTGGTAACATTGGGCGCCGGAAGCTAAACGGGAAACAGGGCTGGAGAAAAGTATTGTAGACAGAGAAAGCCCGGGATTTCTTTTCAGGAAGAGAGGGGAGTTAGCAGGAATATTACTTTCAATGCCTTTTCTTTCTAGGGACGCTCCAGACACAAGGAGGCAGACAGTCCGTAGACATTTATCTTGAAGTGATGCTTCTCTTTCTCCTCAATCGTTTCGTAGAGTTCGCGTGTGAAGAAAGAATCTCTTCCAGGGTTTCCTTGCAAGAAATACGTATCTACCTACTAGAGAACATAGTTGACTGACAGTTGGAATGAGATATAATACTACTTCGAGTCTTGCCTTTGTATTCACGTCCAACGAACATAAAATCTTGGAAAAAACTTTAAGAAAAATTCTCCAATGTTAAAGAACAATGAAAGATGATATGATAACGTAAAATCTGAAGAACATTTAACTGCCTATGCCATATGAAACTTTAGACAAATTAAAGAAATTGTGTAATGTTGTAATTACATATGACTTGCTTTTTTCTGTCAAATTACAGGTACCTATTTCTCTGAACGAGTTTTTCGCAGTAACGTTGCCTGAAAAGGATTGTTGTGTGCATTATATTCTTGGACAGTATTGAGTGTTTGAAAGCATTTCGTTTGTATGCTTAGAATCTTATTTTCTTTGCTTCACAGACACACAGCATGCTCGCGAGAAAATACGGGCCTGGGCCGTATTGTCGAAAGGATTATACACACGTCTTATTGAGATGATACGAGTAGTGAGCACCACCAACCAGCATTACCACACCACCACACCATATTGAACTTTTTCCTCTCAATAATATACGAC
Organism: Alloscopus bannaensis; assembly: GCA_027743745.1. Lineage (NCBI taxonomy): Eukaryota > Metazoa > Arthropoda > Collembola > Entomobryomorpha > Entomobryidae > Alloscopus > Alloscopus bannaensis. The sequence goes on along the minus strand of JAHZMW010001149.1, from coordinate 4,236 downwards.
CATGGTCTGGTGTGGGTTTTGAGTAGATATAGCATCCATTTTCAGCTCGTATGAAGGAAAAAACCCGGGGAAAGCGATGGTGAAACGACATGCATGCATCGCGTACATGATGACTTGTATATGTGGATTGGATATGTGGGTCTTACTTTCTATCTCATATAGTCCAATGTCAATAAATGCAGGGGGCTCTTTGCCTTTTCTCTCTCCAGACAGCTTTTTCTATCACTGTCATCTGAAATCCCCGTCTCCTCTGGTTTTGCTCATTCAGTCACAGCGACGGATTATTAGATTGCTGGCTCGCTTTCACTTGAGACCAGTGTAGAATGCAGAGTAAATGGAAAAGTAGCAATGGAAATGGAAAGGCAACGGGGAGAGCGAGTACGAAAAAAAGGGGGAATCACTGCATGAAGCCAACATTCGGCTCACAATAAGTGCATAAATAGGAAAGTCAAGTAGAATGATAGCAGCGAGACTTTTCCCCACCTTTTTCTCCTCATTTCTTTTCTGGAACGGACGCGAATTTCTAGGGAAAAGAGGATAATCTAATGCAATGCATTCTTCGTATACAAATATATCCTCTTGCTTGCTCAGTGTGTATCATGTGCCTGAAATCCAATATATGTACATAATGATTCAAGAGCAGATGAACACACACATTTCCCTTCATGCAGCGGGAGTGACTCGTCCCGACGTGAGGGTGTGTGGTGTACACTATATAGATTCTACTTTGCCAAGGAACCATATTACTACACCTAATTATAGGGGCTAACCGTGTGTCATGTCGACATGTGCCGTCTTTTTCTGTCGAATAGATTTCCAAATAAATACGATGGAAAAAAACTGAAAGTGGAAGAGGGGGATATTATAAAGCTGGGACGCATACTGAACCAGGGGGAAGAGAGAAGATGAGTTGGTTTTTCTCCACACTGGACTTTTGCTCTCCACAAAAATCGCCCTTCGGGTAGCGTCGTATCAAGTATTACATTACCATTACCAGTGCATCGTCATCCGGTGGAAGAGTAACTACCAGAGCCCCGTGAGTGTAGCACACGGAAACATACCTTAAATTGACGTTATTGCTATGGGCTAGATCTCTTGCCATATGACATTCCTTCGTGTCCCATATCGATGTGAGAGCGTGTGTTCCAAAAAATTGTCTGACAGTAACCAGGAGGAAAGTGCTCACTCGGTTCCCATATGGAAACCGGAGCTTAGTCAGCGCCAACAATTCAGAGAGAACCCTGCTCACACTCTTTATCAATATCACTATCATTACCCTGTCTTGTGAACTCGTCATTGTGTGAGCAGACATTTCCAGATAAGGCACACACCAGCCATATTGCCTATTGTCTCCCCAACGCCATAAGAAGCCTTTGAAAGTTTCAAGCTACAGGTTTTATAAAGGAAAGCGGAACAAAATATTTTGTGTCCGGAAGACTTCTTTGGTTTTTTTCTACTTCCCCTTTTCTCAGTTCCTTGAAGCTGTAAGCTCCCTAGTGTTTCCCTAATTTATTACGATGCCCATCTGCCCCTTCTTGACACGACTTGTGAAATCCGCTCCCTTTCCTTGCACACCACCACTCACTTCCGCGTGTGAAGCACCTCTTGAGCAAGAAAAATCCGGTTGCGTCCTATCCAATATTTTGTGGATGGACATGAATATGTAACCAGTGTAAAATGTAATTTGCTCTGTGCTTTTCCAACTAAATGTTATTGACATGCAGAAAATATGTGTGGGAGCCTGCCCCTTTGGATTTCTATTTATAACGTTTTTCAACACTAAATTTTACCCACCCGCAACAATTTCAACCCCTGTTGGACTGGTCAGTACTTGAAAAATGGTCAGCTGCTTAACATAATGGCTTTTGACTTTGAAAATGTTGAAGACAAACCAAAAAAAGCCGTGACATGACATTTTGCTCTCCTCAATTTTCCACGCGAGTGAGGAAAGAGTAAAAGTCAATACGATGATTGTCAAGTCACAAAAGTCACCCTTCATCACCCCAGTGAAATGGGGAGCATTCATTGTCTCCACTGCTTCGGCCTGGTGCTCTGCTGGCCATGTGGGCACGCGTGAGTGATACAAGTACTCTGCATTTTGTTGAATGCGTCCAATGTAAATCTGTCGGCTTGACGCGTGTGTGGCTGTGTGCGGCTAGTGGAAAGCAATATAATAGAATGAAGAAATATTTATTATCACACTGCCAATAGATTGAATGGAAACAGATGGGCACGTATAATAATGACTTTGATGTATACGTGTGCTACGCAATGCACATATGGCGAGACTGAAGTGTGCGTGGAATGTTACTCACAAAATTGTGTGTGTATAAGAAAGTTGTCTTACAAAGAGTGTTTTATATACACTCATTCATTTCTCTGTTGGTAGCCTTCAGCTTTGCAAATCGTTCTTTCATAATAATGCAAGGCTAATTACCAATGTTTCATAACGGTCGGGGATCCGGACAGTATTCACGAGTTAATTAACTTGTTAAGTCTCATATGAAATCAAAGTAACGAGCCCCCTCTCTATCCCGTCACCAGTTTGACTCCACTTTTGTGGTGAGTAATGAGAGCAGCTTTTCTGTCCTTGAAATTAAAAGGGTGGCACTATTATTTCGGAGCAAGGGCTGAGTGAGTAAAATCAAATATGAAAGATCGATGAGAATCAAGGGAAGAGAACACTCCCAAAATATATTCATAGCGAAGTCAGCACGTTCATAATCTTGTCAAAGAGCACACTCTGCGATCGTCCTTTTGATGTGCCACAAAAACAGAGACATTCCCGGCACCACACGACAAAAATTGACTGCATTCCACACAACTCCTACGAACCTCTTTGAGCGAGAGCTGGGCTCTGTGTGTTGTGGTGGGGCGAGTTTTTTATATTATGAAGATCTGTCTGTTTTTATGTTGTCACTTCAATGAATTAGCAGGGTGACAAAATGTGACAAGGTTTGTTGAGAACTCAAAAGCACGCAGCGTGAGTAAAGGAAGGCGACAAGTTGAGGGGCTGCGTCAGAGAGGGAAAGCCATGTGCCAAACTTTGATGGGATGGGGATTCTTTTCATCAACTCAATGAGTGAGTGAGCAGAAGTAAAGTGCTGTTCGAGACTGGAAGTGGCAGCAGTGTGGTAAAGCAACTTTTTTATACAGGCCCAGAAGCTCTAAAACAGTCAGGTTGGCTTTTTCTTTCGTACATAAAATCAGCAGATCAAATATAGTGAGTTCTCTAAGCCAAAAGCTTGTTACTACCAACGCACACTCTTGTATATGCGTGTTACATTGGTCTTTTAGTTTGATTGGATGCTGCAATCACATTCATTCCCCAGTCCTTGTTTCCACTGGATTCTTTTTCATGCCTAATTTTCCATTTCACTGCGTTGCGTAAGAGAATGCAACCAAAGTAATATTTCGACGGTGAAAGACAGAGTGGAGGAGGAAAGACGAGAGAGAGAGGCCTTATCTACATTTTGATCTTGCCCCATGAAATCAACAGCGTTTCTACAAACCCGACGACGATCCTTTTGTCGTATGGGTCGCATAAAATGGGTATAAACGTGTAGAAGATGTATGTAAAAGGTATGTGTCTTGGAGAGTATAAGTATGAAATAAAATCTCGAGCTTTAGCTCTTGATAAATATGCAACTGGAAGTAGTGTTATTTATCCTCGCCTCCTCACTCGCCTCTAGTTGTCCTAATATCATTTCCTAGCTTTCAACGTGCATCCCTTTCACACATTTAGCTTTCATCAGGCTGACTCTTGCTCGGGACTGTGTAAAAGTGAGCAATATGGCATGTCAGTCTCTCTCTCGTGGAAGCTCATGCATATTTGCTTCGTTTATGGAAAAAAGATGCGGAAGTAGATTAGATTACAGGAATGAGGCTGGTTGACACTCAACCGTGTGTGAGTGTATGGTGTTGCTGTTGTGGTTTTTAGGAGCTCCACTATACCACTCTCTCTCTTTTATTGGATGTATTGTTCTTGTATAGGAAATGCAGACGGTGTACCATGTAATGCATCGCTATAAAACATCAAATTTACCGACTGTCATTTTCGCAGAATTGGACGGCCTGGCTAAGTGTTTTTTTTTCATCCATCCTCTTCTTGTGTCTTGCGGGTGTGCACACCCATGAAACAATGCACTTCTCTGGCCATAAGTGAATTACACATCTTTCTCTCTCTAACACATGTGTGTGGTACGAGTGCATGAAGTATGTAGTTTGATATAGTTT
>JAHZMW010001148.1:0-11116 GCA_027743745.1 Alloscopus bannaensis | reverse complement strand
TCTATAAAACACATTCATGCATGTCTTGCATAGTTGTCCATTTGCAAAATTCCCATCGAAATCTGCACATTTCAGTTGTATGTACCTGTAACCTTTCCCATCAGCAAAGTAATGGACTTTGATTGGCACCCCATCCGGTCGAATGTACAGACTTTCCCCTTCGACAGTGCCATCCGCTAACCGTCTTTCGGCAACGTAGCGATGTTCTCCGGTGTAGGCATACCTGGACATCATTCACAAACGACAGCATGGCAATGAACTTTTTTCAGTCAATTATCATTAGGACGCTTCTCGATGAGATTCGTGAAGTCGGTATTTGCCAGGAGAAATTTGCAGGATTTTGTAAGCATTTTTTAAATGCTTGAAGAAGCCATCAAAGAGAAGGCCGCGCAGAGTGTAACGAATTGTGTGTGAAGCAAGTACATTATACATTCTGGATTTCGAGTCTGGCCTTTTGGCACCCCTATCATTACTCTTGTTTTACAGCTCATTTCGCATGCAATTTTTATGCACACTAATCTAATCTGCGAACACACGAGAGCTAAACGAGAGAGGTAGAGAAGATGTGACCAAAAAGAAGACGAGATTCTCTCAGGTGAGGGCTTCGGGTTGAATGAACGGACACATGTGTATCTCTCCCCTTTGTCGTCACCACACTCTCGTCTGTCAGAAATTATGTATGCGCTGCTGGGATATTGGGATTTGTGATCCTCTGAAAAAAGCCGAGCTTTAAACCTATCGAGAATGATTCATGAATCATATATAATATGTTTTCGATGATGATGACGGGAGGGTAACAAAGCTGAAGCTTACATGTGTTCTCCGTCTCATAAAATCATGTATACACATGTCAAACCACAAATTTAGATACAATTCGTGTTTTTATGGTTTGCGAAAAGTATTCAGCCGCAAGTCACGAGGATGTTAAATGACTTGATTGTGCACTCGCAATCGAAGCACGTAAAAGGTTATATGTACAAACATACCTCATCTCTCTTCTATTCCATGTTACACCGAAAAATGCAACTAGGGAATTTATAAAAAACGAAGGTTTGCAAAAAATGTAAATGTAAAAATAGGACTTTGTACTTGTAACTGCCATCCGGGAGAATTTCTTGGTAATGTGCGTCAGAAACGGAGGGAAGTGAATAAGAACGCTTCGCAGGAGCGCCAGCTTGTGCACTCAAGATCACTCCTGAAATCAAGAGGACAACGGGCTGGAAAATGAAGAAACAACGGGTTAACTCCTATTATACCAAATCACTGGAAACTTACGAAGATTTGCAAATAGAATACATTTTTATGGCTCACCGAAACACTGAAAAGCTTAGCCATGCTAAAAGTATTTACAACTGGAGCACGTTGTAAATGACTATGCAATCCGATTTTCACACAAAAGTCGAAGAGTAAAGAATTTGCAAAAAGGAAAGTGAAACTGATTCGTGAATTGTTTGGGTTGTGTGCGAAAGTGAGCACGAATTTTGCATGAGACCCTCCACTCCAAACGCAGAACTGGACTCGTCGTCACTCGGACGAAACTGAAAAGGATTTTTCAATTGTTGTGTTAAAAATATGGAAGATGCATGCTCAGTTGCGTGAAAAGGCCTTGGGCAGTTTTCAGCGTAGGCTCAAGATTTGGGTAGGAAAACCAGGCGCAGGCATTTTTCTCGACGACAACGACGATAGAGAGTGGGCAAAAGCTCAAGAAGATCCTCTGACACCGTCGTCGTATCAATTGGGCTTTAACCAGTTACGACAGCATATGCATAACAGGATTCCTTTCGATGTATGAACGTCTTCACGAAGATGCTCCTTACTTCTTGCTCTGCGTGGTGAATTTTTAAGTAATTTGAAACGAATGTGAAATACGAAAATGAAACATGTTTTTTCTAGCTTTGTCCATAATAATAAATGAGACTATATTTACTCTGATGATTGACTGATTCCAATCTTTACTTACAAAATCTTTTTTGTTGTGCGTCTTCCTGACCTTATTCGCATCTTCATTGGAATAAATGGGCGCGGACAGTTTTGGGACGTTTTTTTTTGCAAATGCCAAAAAATCTTGCGAAGTCCTAAAGACTCTTATGGCTCACAGGGTAGTTTGTTGGAGATATCATGGTGTGTGTGGGAATATAACGATGATGGTGTATCAAAGTTTGTGCGTAGATCTTGTTCCAAGAGAACGAGCGAAATTATGAGAAGGCTTTTTAAAATAAATTATTGATACACTTGGCACAGTAATTATGTGGCTCTCATAAAAAAAGAACGCCCACGCCACCATTAAAATACCAGAGTCAAGGGAGATAAGATGCCACAGTGGTGACAACATAAGCTGGTTTTTAGGCGTCCAAAATCATATAAGTCTTGTTCATTAGAACACCTTTTTATTTCTCGTCGCCTCTAGCGGTCTTTGGAAGGCTACTACGATTTTCTCTGCGAAAACGGTATATCCAATGCAATAAATCATGAACGTTTTGGGGAAGAGGGCTGATACGAAAATTGCCAAAGCGTCCAGCAGGCATCAGCCAAACTTCAAAAACTGCATCTTCTCATGATGAGGCGTCAAGTCAAGTGTACCCTTAAAAAGCAGACCTTGAACTATTTCCATTTTCAGAAGCAAATTTATGAGACCCCACAGATGACATTTGTAGGGACGATCGTGTAATTAGGGCTTTATCGTCGTGAGTGATGATGATAGTGTTTACTCATCATTTTATGAGTGAGCCGACCTCTTCCTCAATTAAGCTCTGCCACCAACACCGACGTGACGTAGATTACAATTCGACGTGGTGAGTAGAGACGAGTAGAGTGATACGAACTCGTGCTTGATAGGGGTTTATTCCCAAAAGTTCTCTAGATACATCAACAGAGTGAAACAGTCGTGATACTGCGGGAGTAGCTAACTTTGTAGAGCTATCTTTGTACTTTAACAAATACTATAAATAGATACTCCCTATAAATTATATAAATGGATATGTAAGGGCCATGCGACCTTGTTACTGAATGAAATGTGCATGATTTACAAGCTATAAACATGCAGTTGAATGTTGAATCACTTTGTTTTGCACTTGTTATTGTTCATCCCGTGTGCTCGCACCCATTTCTTGTCTAATTGCTAATGTCAAAGTCGATTACTCTCATCCTCCGTTCGCTTCTCATTTTCTACTGCTTCAAACTCGTGAGCGCTGTCTACTCCTATGCTTGTCGAAGGTTTTGGCGGTGCTGGGACGGACTGGGGACGAATTCTTGTGTAAGAGTTTGTCTGAAAGTCTTCCAAATTTGGTTCGGGATCCTTGGCTTTGCTAGGCTTACGAACGGATGTCATTGACTTGGCAATTTCAGCAAGAATATTGCTTTCCGCTTCTGTACGCACATCTGGACTGGGATCCACGGGAATGAGATCTTTGTACACTGTTGAATTCTTGGGAACGTTCAGACTTTTCGTGGCCTGTATTGACAATTCGGTACATACTATTTAGAAACTTGTACAAAAACACAAAATACATATTAGTGACCAAAATAAATTGTACTAAAAATCTTACCTTGGACATCACTAAAGGTTCGAAACGTTTATCCTTTCTCAACAAGTCCTCCACTTCATTAGGCAAAGTTTTCAAACTTTCCATTGCCTTTTCCAAAGCCTTAGTCGTCTTCCTACTGGAATTTATTCCGGGTCTGGAAAAGTCGAAACAGTTATCCTCCACATCCCCATCCACCGGCGGTGTATCCTTCTCAGCTATCTTTTGCTCCCGGAGGGATCGAGCCAGATTTTGAGCTGCCTGTTCATACAATTCTCTTCCGTAGTCAACGGCTTGGAATGGTACCCTCTCTCCAGCGTGAAAATCCCAAACCACGCTCGTTTTGTTTTGCGTCCTGGAGGACTGCCCACTTGATGGAACCGGCTTGGCTTTGTACAACTGCCCTGATTTAACAGTCGAGAGGAAAGGGCGACATTCTTTTGGCACAGAAGAACTTTTTGACACTCGAATTGGATATTTCTGTATCAAACCATCAAAACCGGCTTTTGAATAACGAGTTCACATTGAAAAAATAATAATACAAATGGCTTGCAGTGTTTTGTCTACTCACATTTCCACTTCGGGGAAACTCCTGCGTTTGCGGTCGACGGTGGGATGCCTTCGGTCGAGGTTGTGGCGGCACAGGTACATCATAAGCATAGCTAAAAGCACATGGTATGTGCATGTTAAGTGCTCCATTTTGGACGGATACAGATCCCATCCTCCGTCCAGTACCTAAATCTTGACCACCAAAGTTGTCTCCTTCGACACGATGCGGAACTGCAAAGTATGATGTAGGCTCTGGCGGCCTTCCACCTCCACCTGAGGATGACGACGATCTGGACGACAGGGACATTATGGCCACCAAATACTTTGTCTCCTGATGAGTCCTCCTCCTCTAAAAAACAGAGTAAACCAAAATTAACAATGAAATTCAGAAAGGTATCAGTGGTATGTTGTGCAGCGAGCAAAATCGTTGCGTAGCGTACTTCAATTCATTACAAAGTCCAGACTTAAACTGTTCTGGAATTGTGCATCGCGTCGAACCACCTCCGAATTTTGAGCCGCACTGCAGAAAATTACTAATTAGTTCCACATGCCATTCGATGCCAGAGTCCCGTCATTATCACTTATTAAAAGCAAGACTTTTTATGAGCTTCCATTTTGCGTGCGTCACAACCTATACTTTATAGTCGTTCCTCTTTGTTCACTCAATAAAACGAAAGCCACAAAAAAAACTTTGATAATTTGCTAGAGAAATTTTCTGACGGTGAGAGGAACACTGCATTTAGCAGGCGACAGTAAACTGATAGTTGCTTTCTCTACAACGTGTAAAACTTTCTTTCATGTCAAATTACCATCATAAAATGAGGATATTATGACACGATGAGAAAATTAATGAATTCTGTGTGGAGGAGGAAGAGAAAGCTTTGGAGCAAGAAAAAAACTCTGTGTCTCCTGGAAAGAAGCACGGGCTCGACTAGACTCATTCATGAAGCGTGCGGAGGCTTTTAGTGGAGAAAGTCTCAGCAAAACTCGGGGGTGAGGTGAGCTAGTGAGTTTCACCTGACAGTTGGCGAGCAATTTCCCACACATAAAAGAAAGACACAAATCTCTGGAAAATTTGTGACAGCAGAAGAATTCTCCATTCAAGTATGAAGTCTATATCGGTACCTAAAACAGAGGAAGTAACCTCAACTCTGTCTTTCATGTCTGGTATGCATTGCATGCATAATATGGAAAACAAAGGCAAAATTCGTGATCAACTCTCATATTTCCAGAATTCTATATAACCGTAGTCTATTTGACTCCCTGACTGTTGCAGGTAGTTTGTCTCTGGACAACGAAATGGAGCAATTTGTTCAATCGCACAAAAGGGAGGAAGTGCACACTCTACAGCTCGCCTATATAACGACTCCTAATGAATGAACGTCTGGAAATTGATCAATACCTGCCAATATTGATCCTTTGCCCGACTTTCTTTGACAATGAAACAAAAAGGCGAAACACCTCTCCAGAAATTCTTGCGAAACTCCACGCCTCCAAGGCTTCAACTGGTATGATGCTGTGACAAAATGGAACTTGTTGTAGACTGTATAATAACGAAGGAAATTACGGGAAAACATCGAGGATACGATACAATGGAACAAGTTTCCACTATGCAGAGTGAATTTGGCAGTCTGCTGGTTTAGTCCCAAGACGAGGATAATGACAGTCAATATTTTCTGGCATAATATGCAAAAATTGGCTTGTACAAGATGACGACTAGAGGTCCCTGCGTAGTTTTGGAGGTGGTCTTTCAGTGTCAGGCACAAACTGTCACAAACACGCCAAAAATGAGTTGATTTACCAGAGAGCAGAGCTACAACTTTCTCCTTTCTCCAGTATCGAAGATGTGTCATGTTTTGGGTAAGCATCAAACCAGAGGTGTCAATATGTAAACACAACAAGGTCAAACAAAACTGAGGAGACCATCATTTATCTCGAACAGCAGCTGTTTCTTATTGTATGTCAACAAAAGTCCGATTTACGGATTTACCTTCAGGCTTCTTCGATTAGGCAGCTTTCCTCCAGTTTGGAATGAATCTGGCGACAAGGCACTGATCTCACTTGTAAAAAATTCTTGTCTTTCGCTGGACAACAAAATGGAGTCATATTTTGTGTTCTTCGATTAGGCAACTTTCCTCCAGTTTGGAATGAATCTGGCGACAAGGCACTGATCTCACTTGTAAAAAATTCTTGTCTTTCGCTGGACAACAAAATGGAGTCATATTTTGTGAAATACTGTGGAATTCTGGTAATAAATCACATATTGAACACTTGAAGCTCCTTCAGTTATCAAGTTGCAAGGCACATTAGTATTTCTTCTCCAACAATTAACAAAAACAATCAACTCTCGACAACATAACACCCAAAAATCTAAAACTGAACGTCAACAAATTCGCCGAATGTCAATACACAGAAGATTTCGTTTCAGACAACAAAACAAACAGAAGAGTCGAGCTCGCGGTATTCAGAGAAGAGCGTATGCAAGTTGCCCTGCTAGGTGTAGCGAGCATTTTTTATACGAGTGATTCACGTCCAAGACTAAGCAAAGCGTTCTAATGCATTGTTGAATGGTACTGAGTTTATGGGATGCTTCTTGGCCTTGGCAAATATGTTTGTCACTGCAGAGACTACAATAAATGAATGGAATGTGCTCTGAAAAATGATTATTACAGTGATGAATGAATAATTGTTGATTCTTGTGAGGTTTTGTGCTTTATGAAGAAGATAACTCTCTTTTACTCCGAAACTTTGAAATTACAGGAAGACTGTTGTACAGTTGTCGAAGGGGTTCCTCCCCATCACGTTCTCTCAACGAAGATGTCATTCGGAGAAAACGGAAGGAAATGTGTTGGTGGTGACCACTCTTTGAGATGCTAATTAAAATATAATATTACAAAAAAGGCTCTCTCTACAAGGTGAAAGGGGTTCTTTTTGCTTAGAGGACAATGTTCTGTCCAGCCCATGGCTGAGCGACGAGTTGTTGTCCGGCCCATTGTCCAGCCCAGGGTTGAGCGACAACTTGTTGGGTGGCCCATGGTTGAACAACCTGCTGGACAACTGGAGTTTGAACAGCGACTGGAGTGGCAACTGGAACCTCTTGGATGACCTTGCGGACGGTGACCTCAGGCTGGATTTGAGTCACTTGTGGAGTGATTTGAGTGTGGGTGCGGACTGGAGCGAGGACTGGCTCTTTGGTGACGAGTGGCTCGAAGTCACCGGCTTGGGCGGCTCTGACGGCAACGGCTGGAGCAGCCACAACGGCAGGAGCAGCAACAACGGGGGTAGCAACTTGAGAAACCTGAAGTTAAATAATAATGTGATCACATTCTGGATACTTTGATGGGAGGAAGTGATGTAGGAAGAATTGTGTGCTTACTGGAGCAACGGCTGGAACGGCAGAGCGGGCCTCGACAACGATGGCGTTATTGTTGACAGCTGGCACAGCGGCAACGGTGTGGGCAACTGGAGCTACAGAAAGTTGAAGAGGGTTAACAAATTGTGGAAATTGAACGGAGTTGAAGAAGGTACCAGGAATGCCTGGGACAGGGAGTTGAGGGGCATCCCCAGTGCCATTGCCGGGTTGGCCAGGCACTGGTGGGATTGGGACTGGGCTATCGGCTGGGGGTTGGGTTTGGTTAGTACCAGCACCTGGGGGCATAATGCCTCCAGGGAGGTCGCTTGGGGGAGTGGTAGGAACGTCAGGGATTTCTTGGCGGAGAAAAACGGAATTCAAACCTGTGACAACTGGGGCAGAGGCAATGGCTGGCTTGATCACTGTGGTTTGGTAGCCAGTGACCACGGGTCTGTTCTCATAATGGACGGTCTTGGTGACTGGGACTTGGACAGTGGCAACGGCAGGTTGGGCAACAACGGTTTGGTGGGCTACAACGGCTGGTTGGGCAAGAACCGTGGAGGCGGGGGCAAGGACACCGTTGGACACCCATCCGGGTGCTGGGGCAGACATGGCCAAGGCCAAGAGTGGCAAGATGGTCTGCAACAAGAGACATGAACAATACATCATCAGCGTTTCGTTCCCAACAAAGTTGTCCAAAAAAATATGCTTTCCACACTTTTCAACACTTTCCAACATTTCCATCAGCTCAACAAGATCGCACAAAAACTTTAACTTACCAATGGATTCATGGTGAGTGGATTTTTTTGTTTTGCTTCGCTACGTGTGAGCTTAGAGCAAAAGTTGGCTAATGAATGTCGTTGGATTGGAAAGATGGCCGCTTTTATACTGTGACCATGACCAGAAGATATCGTCCACGAGATCTTCGAAGTTGCCGAACTTCTCCACTCCGCATACCATTCAATTCATTTCATCAGATTTTTTAGGTATTGATGAAACGCCTTTGGCTTGCTTGGCTTGATTCAGAGAGCCACTTCATTCACAGTGTATTTATTTAGCAGAATTATTTCCAGGTTGGTCCTAAAACTTCAAGAGATTCCAAATGTCCTGCTTGAAAAAAAAGGTTACACACACCAGTCGCTACATTTTTTAATCGACAAACCAGGAATTTGTAATACGTAATCTGCATACATTAGAGATTTTGGAAATGGAGTCAGTCTTCTCAGAGACCATGCAAAAAAGGCGTGACTCCTTAGCCAAAGAAGAATGGGCAGAAATTGGATATTAGAGACTCGTCGAGCGTTTGCTCATTTTTTTCTCCAGAAGAATGGCATGCACACATTGTGTGGAGTCGACAAGGGCCGAGGCGCAGCATGAGAGAGCTAATGTGAAAAATCATGATTAGGATAGCACTTGATAGGCACCATGATTATATTGTCACACTATGGCCAATGATGAATTAATCAATAAGGTTGCCCATAATTGGGAGTTTTTCGTTGGAGTGAACACGAGGATAGTTAAGGTAGCGCCGTAGTTGGATGTGTCAGGAAGGGTTCATGGACTAATAAACTTGTGCAGTGAGTGGTGGTGGGTGCAAATGTGGTTTCATAATTGACGTAATGCAATTTTAGGGATTTAATTTGTCCCCTTTGATATAATGAGCTTGGAGGCTTTTTTTTAGCTTTTCAGCAATTCTTTGTTTGGAACAATGTTCATGGAGCATATTCAAGTTTAGTCGACATGTATTAAGATGTACCTATTTGGCACAAAAGAATCGTAGTAGCTACAAGTTTAGCATGTTCATTTAACGGTTTCTTCGTTTTTATCTCATTTTTTTACATTACATTACATTAACACGTCAGTAATCGATTCATTGGTTGCACTGAAGACTTAAGACAACAGAGTGCAAAAAGCTATTGTTGGTTAAGCCAAACGATTGCACAAGCTATTTACAGTATTTATATTTATGTATATATACGTAGGTATTTCAGTGGGCAAAAAGTTTGAAAACATGAAGCAAAACTTAACGCATCCCAAATGTAGCCGTTGCAAATTGTATTTATTGACGTCCCCAGAGAATCAGTGAGAGACAAAAATACCTATTCCAAATCCTGCTCATCATCCATCATTCTATACAAACTTCAAGGCTTAACCATTGTCTTATTGAGTCTAAAAGGTGCAAAAACGTGTATTACAGAATATTATACGCATCTTCGTTTTTCTCTGTAGATCTTATTCGCCACAAAAATTTGAGCCTACACGTAAGCTTTAGTGGTCGATAGCCGACATTCGAAGGTCACTCACGGAAAGCAAAAAATGGTTGCAAATGTGTATTGAGCCCTCCAGGCTACAAAATATCGAGTTTGTGTATACTCACAAGTCAAAGCCCACAATTTGAAGAGAAATACTATACACGCACTCGATCTGAAGGCAACCTTGTCTGCTGAGCAAGTCTCCTTTGCACACAAATAGAATCACGGTGGCTCATTGCAAACCGACCTGTTTTCAAGTTTCCACATTGGGCTCCAGTCCATTACATAATTGGCACTGAAATATCAAACGAGTATGATTCCATTTTATCCAGACTACAACTATACCTGTTTTGGAAGTAGAAACAGTTGAAAATTGTAACGAAAACTTCTTGGCATTCTAATCTCAAAACACAAATTGCATTATTAATCGTTTGTTGAAAGAGCTAAATAAAGTTATTCACTCCCAAAAGCAACATTTAAAAAAATATTTGAGCAGCTCAGAAAATTAACCGTGAAAAGTCCTCTAGAGTATCAAATGCTGGAGCAGGTCATCAAATTCATGTCCACACCCCATGCAAAAATATGTTGCACTAAATTAAGCAAAAATGCAAACAGCCTATTTGCATAATAAGATGAAATATTCGCGTTGTGTAATGCAAGAGTAATATGCAGTAGAAAAACTTGGATTATTTTTTATTGCTGATTGTGAGAATGATGCAATGAGCTCTCTGCTTTGGACACTTTGTGCTCAAGAAGTCGACGGGAGCACAAGAGAAAATGGAAGGAATAAAAAATGGAGCATTCAAGTAGCCAAGTATTTTGACGGGTGTGGTTGTTTCGTTGAGTGAGCCAGTCGTGAAGATATAAAAGATATAGAAGAACGATTCCATTCCTGGAGTGGACAAGGACGACTGGATAACAATTTTTTTTGAGTCGATGCACACATTATGCCATCCACTCTCCTATGCAAACTCATAAGATGGATTCATGGATTTGAGTACGTTTTCGTTTTTATTGAAAAGCTTTTATGTAGCTGCTTGTGTCTTGTGAATAGAAGTCTATTGAATTTTTGTCAAAGTTTGCTGGAATTTTGCCTTTTGTGTTTCATTGTATTGTGCTCTTCACACCTGCTGCGTTAGCACCTCTTTCCTTGCCATAAAATGTCTCAACGGCAAATGCTGATGAAAAAGCTAGTCGTTTATTCCAAAATGCTGGAGAATTTGTATTATAACAAAGCGGTTTGGGAAACAGGAATTGAGATTTAAGAAGAAAACCAACATTATGTAATTTTGTCGAATCCACTTTTATACGACTTCACATCTGTCTTTTTCCATGTCGTAACTCACGGATAGATGATGGGCATTTTCCACAAGCGGACAACCTTCCTGTAATGTCTCGTGTAGGTATGAGGATCTGGGTGTGATTCCACTTTGCTCCTCAAC
>JAHZMW010001147.1:0-13092 GCA_027743745.1 Alloscopus bannaensis | reverse complement strand
GATGAAAAACTTGGAAAACACGGTTGGGGCCACTCCGATTAGTTGGGCCAAGAATAAATTGACGTGCGGCTCTGGAGAGTTGGCGATCTCTTTCCCAGTTTTCTCAATCTCCAAACATCGCACACGCGGATCATGGCTCCTGCTTTCCAACGGATACATCACTACCGCAAATTTGTTTGTCATTCGGTTATTCGGATGATTTGGCGCAGGAGCAGGGATCAATGCGGTTATCTCTTGCGGCAACTTACTGGCACCGTGCTCCTAAACATAATTTTTAAACGTTACATGATTTAAGTCTTTGATCCAATTCTCTGTATTAATGCAATGGGTTGAGTCAGTACCTGTTCTAAAATGTAAGATCTTAAGGCTCCACCAACAGCACCGAACAACATACTATTCATCCCCACTTTCATCTCCGTCTTCAACGCCTTCAGCCACTGAACGTCAATCTGCTCCGACCAAACAATGTGCTTATCCCCGTTCACTCGGGTCATTTCGCTATGCAAGGGGTTGGAGTCTTTGCGACTCATTTCCTTGTAAAAGCACCTGGGACTGTGAAACAGAATATAGAAGAAAGCGAATATCCGATACCACCACGGCCAAGGCTTGCTGGCATTCTTAGCTTGCGGCTTGTATTTGTCAGGATCCTCTCCACCCATGTCTCTCAAGATAAGCTTCATCAACGAGAATCCATCCCCAATCCCGTGGTGAATGCGGATAATGAACCCAAACTTGTCAGTGTCGGAGGGATCATCAGAGTTCTCGAGTAGATCCTTGTTGTATGCAAACTTGGGAACGAGGAGGATCTCCCAAGGGGCCCTACCTTCTGTAAAGGACTTGTTCGCCAATTGCGACAAAATCTCCATGATTTCCGTCTCACTCACAACTTTGTCAGGATCTACCCCGTCCACAATGCGTACGTGATGATTGATATCGAACTTTGCAGGCTTCCAGCAGTAATACCCTCCAGTCATGTCCAAGTACTGGTGAAACTTTGGGAAGACCAGTCGACCACCCTCGTCTCGCCGACTAACCGTTTTCTCGCAGCGAGATCGAATGTCTTGGAGGTCGACGGGACGCTGCATCACCTTAAATGACATAATTACTTGTTTGGAGGCAGGCTCGTCAAGTGTGCCAATGATGTCATAGCCGTCCACAAGATCTGTGAGGGAGCCCCATCGAAGTCGGAGGTAGATGAGATTCGCCCACCTCCAAAAGAGGAGAAATCCATACGGCAGACCTGCGATGAGGAGCCACGCGGCTGTGAACACAAAGAGGACGGCGTCCTCGAGGAAAGTCTGCACGATTTTGAGATGCCTTTGAATGTGGATGAGGTGCTTCTGAATGACTTTGTGATTCGGTAGACCCTTCTGATTGCTGGACAAGATTGCCAGAATGAGGGTCGCGAGTGAGGCGGTGGTTGCACTGCTCACGGTGGTGACAAGGAGGGACAACGTCGTTGTCGCTGCAGCTATTCCGGCCACAGTGCTGACCTTCGCGGAGAAAGCCATGATGATGAAGATGTAAACGAAGACACAATGTAAACTTCACAGTTTATATATATCTCAGCGGTTGGCTAATGTTCGGACATCACAAACTAGTCACACCTCGCCAGGGGATGAACCGTTTGCGTGTTATCCCACAGGAGGATGTATCCTTCGTCAGGACCTGAGCAAGAGTGTGAAGCAATACAGGATGAGAATTAAAATAATAGTAAAAATTTGGATAGTACTCAGTAAGCTTCTTGGAAAATAATCGTCTCGTTGTTACTTCTTTCGAGACGGCTATAAAGTCGTGGTCAAGTTGGAAAATTTGACCTCCCAACTATTTAATAGATTATGCAATTCTATGCCAAAAAGGCAATCATTTATCAACACAAATATCATACCAGGTCACTTGAGATAGAGCTATTAGCTTCTGACAATTTCTAGAATTAGCAGTCTATTATTCGTAGCAGTTATTTAACACGTTTAAAAGTTAGTTCACTTCACATCAGAGCGCTATCAGGATTAATATCGTTACTCATCCTGAAACCCTAATCTTCATATGCCATAAGTGCCAAAGACTTTGACTCCCTTTTCCTCGCCGACAGCAGACAGTGATCTTTGCATAACCATTTAACACGTTCATCACGTATTTAAAAGAATGTCTAGGACTACACTAGGTATTGTTACTTGATTTCAGTAGTAAATGCTAAAAATGTTGTAAGGATATGCAAGTATTGGTATTGGAAGTTGTAATTCGCGTTTTATTACGTTTCGCGACAACATCCGTGTCGATTAAAGTGTCATGTCATGGTTCACTCGAAGAAAGGTCAAGTACTGTTTGCATATAAAACCTAGTGATCTAAATTTCCAAGTTCACTTATGACCACTCAGTATTGCAATGTAAGCTCAACTTACGATAGTCGGTTGTTTAGCTTCAGAGAAGTCCTATAAAGATACGGATCAAGATCATTTTTTTTCTGTTATAAGGTGGATTCTATATGTGATGCATGTTTAGTTTTAAGGAGTCCTCAATTCTAGACAACCATAAGGCATTAAGAACTGCTCATAATAATTTTGATTCGCACACTACACACTTGGCTGACAACGTAAAAATTAGTGGTGACGATCGTCAAATCAAATCTAACGAGCCTAAATGTCTGAATCTGAGTTTCCAAAAGATAAACATAACTACTACAAGCTTTCTGGCTTTTGCTCAACTTGGTTGGATTTGGATATGGTAAAAGATCCTTGATCTGGCACAGTTACTCTTTTATATGTAGAGACAATACTGATTTGACAAACTAGCAATTAGTCATTTTTCACTTGCCGAATAATACACGCTGTAATTTGTGCGTTTTGGAAGGAGCATATTATACGTGGTTGACTTGTCGGCGAAAGGTTGAGCTACACTAATGTCGGTTATGGTAGGTTACTCATTCGTGACCCAGTGTGAAACTCCCGATTCACTTCGTATCTCGCGTTGCGTGAAGTGTGCAAAGCTTGGTGCATTTGGGTTAAAAGATGAAATGAGAAGCGACAATATAATACAATGCACATTCTGCAAGATTTTTTTTTCATTCTAAACTTAACATAAAACAATAATACAACATACGTGTAATATGCCGTGTACTCCTTTGAAAAATGAGTACGGGCTCCGGTTGAAATTTCCTGCTCAGATAACAATCACATTGAGAATCCAATGTCAGGCAGTAAAGAGAGTAGGAAACTAAACTTTAAAATATCTGTGCGACTATACGGACAATCTTGCTTGATGAACGCGAGCTTTTAATTTATCCGGCACATCAGCAGACGCGAACCAGAACTAATTTCTTCGAGCGTGTCCATTAAGTGCAATTACGGGCATTTTGTTTCGTAATCAGATAATTAAACACCTTTGTATTAACCTGGATTATACATATAAATCCATGTAAATCCAGCGAGTTTTGGGAGTCGGTTGGTGATGGCAAATGATAAAAACCATTCTACCTTCGCATTTTATATCATCCTAAATCTTCAGTAATTTGCAAAGTTCATTGTTAGCCTCCTCCATTAAAACATCATCCAAAACTACATTAGCATTTATTGCCAGAGGCCAAAAAAGTTAGAAGCACGTAGAAAAAGGTTTTCAACGACGCACTTCAACGTTCTATTTAGACTGGGCCCAAATCAACAAACTAGGCTGGAGTTCAATCTCAAGATTTTTGGCTGAATTTCACAAAATCTAACAAGAATTACTCACACCATCAACGTGAACACGGCTTTGTACATTTCGGCTACTAAAACAATCCATATTAATAAGCTTGTAAGGTCACAAAGTTTACATAATGCTCATCAAACCAAGCTGAATATGAATGAGATGCTCTTCTGCACTAGTGCAGGCAGATTTAGTGAAGCAACCACTTTTGAGACTCGCATGAGTTGTAACTTGAGCTTAACTCAAGCCTCTCTAGAATGTCTTACAAAATATTGTGTTACATCCCTTAGACTACTCGTTAAAGGTACAAGTTCAAGATAGTTTGTTGCTCAATCCGAAGTAATTTGTGGGCTAAAATTAGTTCATGGTGGACTGATGGCTTGCGTTGTTGTTAAAGACCTTGATCAGCTACAACAACTACAATGAGGCTATTTCGAAATAAGCTAGATGCAAGGTTGAAGGTTAGGAACCCTTCAGTCTTTATCACGAGATTAGGCTGGGATCAAGAAAGCCTGCATTTTCTTAAAATATTCTCACTACAGAGTGAGAACATTTTGGATTTTGGATGGGACTTTGGGTTGGGGTGATTGAGTACTATGAGCTAGATTTAATTCGGAAAATGTTTCTTGTATCTGTAGTACTCAGTTTTAACTCCCGTTAGAGGACTTCTCCTGAAAATTAAAATGAACTAAAAAAACACCAAATTGTTGGAGAAATATGGTAATATTGTAAAATATAATGTTAGGTATATGCTTATGATACATCGCAAAAATATCCTCGATGGGATTTCATTGATTCTGTGTAACATACAAATTACCTGGCAGTAATCAGAGTTTAAAATGCAAGCTTAGGTAAGGCTCATGTACACAAACCCTGATTGATGAGACAAAGATGCTTACCCACCGTTTCGTCATTTGACAACTAACTCCCAACGAATCATACTTATTTATCATATGCAACACAATTTACAATGGTACGTACAACGGTACAAGTAGGGAACCTCAGAGCGAAGAATTAAGCTTGGACGATTGTTACGTTTCAAAATTGAAAATGAAATTTTTAAGTTCTTAAATTACTCCTACAATAACCAGTGAAGTGGTCCTGTAGACTTTTACAACCCCTGCATTATGTTGCCTCAGGGCAAGTGCGAATGAGTGGATGCAAAACGAGTCCTGTAAGATAGGTTGTTGCCTGTTGCAATGTTGCAATCACGTAGAGCACAAATCTGTTGTGATGCGATTACTGCATTGTCCTAAATACTAGCCAAGAGACTTCCTTACTTTTTTCGAAAATGGAGCAGAGGTGAGTGACAGTGTGAATGCCCTGACGATCAGACCTTTGCAATTATTCAAGGAATATTGTGCCAAAACAAGTGCCATTGCATTGGTTCGAGGGATCCTCCTATATCACGATGCGGCATTGTAACCACTTCACCACCGGCGTGCTTTGCATGAAGGTGGTAACGCACAACGTAGGTCAATTACGAATCATTCTCGTGATAACCCATTGTATGAAGTATTTTGAAACTATAAGGAAGACGCAAGATGCAGTTTGAAAGATACACTACTCACGCACGTATACAACGAAATCAACGCATAATATTTTGCATATATTACATATATTGTATATTGTTAGAAATAAGTATATGACAAAATATATGTGCCAAAATCTGCCTTGTCACTTTGCATCGACTCTGAATATTATCTACGGGAATTTTTACAAACAGTACAACTCATACATTGTTATCTTGTACTATATTTTAATTTTATTTTTCATTTGTTAACCATTTTTATTTCTTTCAGGTTTTCAGACATCGTAATAGGCTCTTAATTGCCGATTTCTTTGTGGGTATTTTTGTACTGAAATGGCTGTACGTTATTTTTCACTCGATATAAAATATTATATAATCTTCCTGTCACTTGTAGACAAAAATACACGTACCGTTACTAGAAAAGTGAACGTTAGAAAATGCTAACTGAATTATTGACTCTAATTGATAATGTGACTATGTGAAAAGATTGCGGAATTGATTTGCGCCAGTGTTTGCACGAAGGGTTGAAAAACGCTTAAATTAGAAATATAGCAACTCGTAAGGTGGCCGTCTTTTGAAATCATAAGCTTGAAAATGTATTGACCACGCCACAGTTTATTGTGTTGATGATCATAATATTTAAAACTTGATTCTTTGTTCACACATATCATCATTTGTACATTTTGGGGTGGACAGCCAAAACAAATGTATACTCCTTGTATTGCACTTTTGCTTTTAAAAGCCTTTCTCAATAAACAACCAACTAATAAAACCTATTATGATTTACTCACTCATATTGATAAGCAATGTAGTAGTTATTAACTCCTTCTGATGTGTCATCATCGGGCAAGCCTGCTTCTTTTGCAATTTGACAGCCCCCACGAAAGCACTTCCTTAATAGAACAAGTCTGGTATGTGAAACACGTCTGGGCGGTCTATGACCCATTGTATTCCACTTCGTTTACACATACTTTGCACATCTTTAGTAAAATACTGCTGATTTATAGCTCGGCATAGTGACACTCTAGTTAATTAGGGATCTCATAATCCAGTAGATGATTGACGCTAATTCGTTGCAAATTGATTACACATACGACCACTTACTACTTTAGCTTTATGATTTGAGTTGTTTTGTAAACTTCTATAAATCTATGATTACACATCTTGCAATTTACTGACTTTCCAAGTCGGAGTGAAGGTAATAATGAGGATGAGATTCATTATAATACTAGCAGATTAACGCGACTTGCCACATATCAGAATGTAAGCATTATTGATTGGAAAAGATGGACATTTACCAATAATTTGAGGATTTTAGAAAGGCAAGTGAGTATTCATGTATGTTCATATATTGCAAATATTGAGAGTATATTACTTACTTTTATGGGCAATAAGCATTCCAACGCCGGGCTTCGTCTGGTGCTACTTTTTAACTGGAACTTGGACTATAACCCATCTAGCTATGTTCACCTCGAATTAAACACGCCAGAGCGTTATAAACAATTTTAGAAGCGACACGTGTAACTGAAAAACTTTTAACACTTTGCAAAAACGAATTCAGAGTGTCACTTTGCCTCAGTAGCACACAGGGATGAAGACGATCTTCAATTATGTAACACTTTGTACTGATTCTTGGTTACATCACATTATTGCAGAGAGTACCACGCACATCATCACTCAATCCACTACTAAAATTAGTGATAGTCTTAAAAATATACGTAATAGGATTCACATAAATCAGAATAAAATGAACACTAAATCAACACGGTCTTCACAAAACAATCAAGTGTGATGCATACTGTTACATAACCCCTTACTTCGTTCATCAGTCACAGTCGGCACAAAATCCTGTGTTAGC
Source organism: Alloscopus bannaensis (assembly GCA_027743745.1). Lineage (NCBI taxonomy): Eukaryota > Metazoa > Arthropoda > Collembola > Entomobryomorpha > Entomobryidae > Alloscopus > Alloscopus bannaensis. The sequence goes on along the minus strand of JAHZMW010001147.1, from coordinate 6,022 downwards.
TTAAGAAGTAACGTTAAAACCTGGCTTTAACTTACGCTGTATTTTATCTAAAACTGGCTTCTCACTTTCCAAGAACGCATCACTTCGTACTAGGCTCATCTCTTCAATTGTCAAAATGTGCTCATAATTTTGTACGCTAAAAGGGTTGAGCAGTGTGAAAAACCTTTATCAGCAATGCTTTTTTGGGAGACAGAGAGCCTTCCTTGCGTGCACACTGAATGGGCGCAAGTTTATGCACTTGAACTAAAGGGCTAAACCCTGTCCAATAAGGTTAGGTGCAAAAATATTATTCCTTCCATACAATATGCAATTAGCAGGCAGAACAGGTTATAGTGTATGGAATAATTTAGTTTTTTTTAGATAGGGCTAGGTAAAGGTACAATGCAGCCTGCAAGCTGTACTCTGATCTTTCTGCAAATGTTATCGTTTTAGTGTGTGTTCATGAACCGGTCAAATGTGGACACAAGATACAATAAGTATATGATATAAGCACCTTTTTGCAAGACTTGACGATATAAGTTTCATACATTGCATGTTCCACCGACTTCATATACTGTGAAGGAATGGTTTATATGATGAAGTAAAAAATGTGCTTGCACATTGTACACAAAGACAACACATTAAACGTAACTAAGATGGTGATGGGAATGGATAGTTTTGCAAAAGGATGCTCTACGCAGCATCAGTTGAAGTTGGTCTAGAAGACATCGTTGCACATGAGACGTGCGCAGAAAAATGTTGTTTGGTAGTATTGTAGTAGTACTCGTGGAGTAGGTATTTGCTAACGCATCACTTTATACTTTTTGGTTGATGTAATCAATTCGCTCTATTAGATGTTAATGGATTTCATCTGAATTTTATGTATTTGTATATGTTGTTTGTTCCAACTGCAGGAACGCGTCCACTATTTCTATCTTATTATTCTGCTCATTGGGCTCTCGGTATTGTTGGAATGTAAATTATGATAGATTTGAGTATTTATGCACAAAAGGTAACATAGAATTTTATTGAGTTACTAGTGAATTTGCGCAAAAACAGGTTTTTTAGAATCCAATGGAGAGCAACCAGCGGTGTAGCTAGATGAGCAATTTATAGCGAGTGAGCCGCTAGATTAGGTAGTTCATAGATGACTTGAGGACGCGTTCAATAGTTCACTGCATCTATTGGACATTGGGCAATGAGGTAGTTTGATGACTGGTTGTTGCCGACTGAGTGGCTATTTTACATTTATTGCTTCATTTCTGACAGTTCCATGCAAACACTGCGTATAATGGTGACGAGGAAGCTTTTTTTGCAAACTCCCTTAATTGGCCAATAGTCAGAAGAAAATCTGTAATATATGAAATCGATTCAACTAAATTACGCTAAAAAATTGGCCGGTTGCTTCAGTCAAATTCAAGATGGCAAGTAAGATTGTTGTTGCATGAACGTTGTCTGTGTTGACGCACTTGTCCGGAACAGGAACATGAAGAATTCGCAGTAAATGTACCTAAATGCCAATTTGTGCCCCTGAACTAGGATGTTATACATGCAGGAAAATTGAAACGCGTCTCTTCATCTTGAAGTTTTTTTCTTACTCGTTCGTATGCAAAACAAATTAATTGTTGTTTTCTGAGAGCATTTTGGGATTTCTTACAAAAACGTAGCACACAACAATGTATTTATAATATTGTAATGTAATGCAAATATTTATTTACGCTGATTGTTTCATACGCGTGTCGGCATTTCCCTTGCGTGCCACACAACTTCCATCATTCCATGTGTTTACTACACAAAGCCAATCTTTCCATTTCGAATGACATTTTAGTAGGTGAAGTGACAACGTGGTGGAAGCTTGCTTCTGCCATCGGTATGATAATTGCATGAAATCAGGACATGTAGTCCAATGCAAAAGTATGGAAAGCAATTGCACATCTTCAGTCTAATATTTACGCATTTCTTCAGCTTTGCAAAACGTTTACTTTATTATATTAATACAGTGGCATATAACGACTCACACAGGACGCCTGTGCAGCTTCATTCATATGACATGACTTAACAATCTTGCAGCACAGTCGTCTTTTTTCCACGAAATACAATGGAAATTGGATAGTTGGTTCATCTCTTATAATTTCAAAGCTTGTATATAACGGAATACCGCCATGTGTTATGTATAAATGACGAAGTAACAGTTCTTTGTCATTTGTGCAGTTTGTACAAACTTTTCATAATTCATAGAAAATACACCCTTAAATTAAGGGATGCCCTTTTTGGAACTAAAATTATCAACTGCGAACGACAGCAGCAACTTACAAACTCTTGATTGGCACCTGTTCCAGCTAAATGGTATGACAAAAGTGGCATCCTAATTATTGGAATTGTTTGCTCATTCCGAACTTAAATACATCGTAGTAATAAATATTTCTCATTGCACCTCAACAGCCAATACAAAAATTGAAACAGATTTTCGTTCAAAGATGGAACGACAAAAGAAACGTCACACTTTAGTAAAAAAAACTTTATATGTGATCTGGTCATAACTTGGCATATTGAACCGTTTGAAGCTTTTTGAGTTTTTTCCATCCATGCGCAAATAAACCGAGTTTACTACTTTCACTGATTGGTTTACTTTACTCAATTCACGTACAGCTTACATCAAAATAAATAATTAGATAGTACAGCTAGTGTTTTAAAGCTTCATCAGTACATTTACGTACTACTCCAACAGCACACTGACGTATGTTTGGCTTACTTTACTCAATTCACGTACAGCTTACATCAAAATAAATAATTAGATAGTACAGCTAGTGTTTTAAAGCTTCATCAGTACATTTACGTACTACTCCAACAGCACACTGACGTATGTATGTTCAATGTATAAAAAGTATTGATCTTAAACACCTGAAAAATACATATTTGCGCCCATTTAACTCTTGTGAGTCAACTCCTACTTTTACAAATCAAACAAATAAAGCTCAGTCTTCGTCATCTCTAATAATCATTCTTCTCGCAAATTAAGCCAGAACAAGCATCACGTCTGTTTCGAGCAATCGAAGCGTAAAACGAGTAGAAATTAAAGATTGTTACAGGAATTCTTGATTATAGTGTATTTAAATCTCTAATATTCAATTAAAGAAGTCCCTACGTTTCAAATTGTGTGTCTACGATAGAATCAATTTGGTATTGTCGTTTTTGTCGTGTACACGGCATTTTGATGACAACGTTGACGCATGACGGTGGCAGTGGCTTGGTTCCCTTTTCCCCCATTTGGGCGAAGTTCATATCCCACTCCTTATAACCAACTGTAGATACTTAGCGTTTTGTGTCGTGCAGTGAATCCAATACATTTAGTTTAGTATATTCTTAGATGAAATGTATAAAGCACCAATTTAAAGCAGTGTCCATTGCATTAAACTTACGTATTTATGTACGCACAAAAAACTCGAGACAGCGAAACTATTTTGTACTTTGGAACAAAAGTGAGTACTGATTAAATGTATACAGCTTACAGAAATTTCTTCAATATGGACAGAAATGTTCATGCTAATTTAGACATTTTTAGCAATTTACTTTTGTTGTTGTATCCCATATGAGCAAATTGTAAAAATTTAAAAAGACTGTATGTATAGTAGAGTTGTCCCTGAATTCATCAATTTCTCAAGTAATACGGATTTGATGTCGGATTTCAGTACAGTTCCATGATGGATGGTTTTGGAGAATTTGTGCCAAATTATACTTCATTTTTCTTCCTACATCAACCACTAATTTTTTTCTGTTAATGAGATCAGTCATGCAAATAAAGGTTCCGTGGAAGAACCCGCCTGACGTATAAAAACCGAGTACATTGGCAGAGAATATATGTAACACTATAGCACTATACATTAAGGGAAACACTTTCTTCGATTTGGATTATCAAAAGAAACAGTTTACGTTAGAGAAGAAAGATTTCAAACCAGATTTCAACCGTGCCAAGCACACATGGTCATTTATAACTAAGATCTTACATTAACTCACAGAAAATGGCTAATAATGAGAAATTAACAACTTATCGCAACTACTACAACTTTATCTAAATGATGAAGGCTGACGGTGCCGTGAAATGCTTTGTCGCTCTTCATCGTCGTCATCAGTCTGAGAAGAAGACGCTTCGTCCGGCATCAATTGACCACCTATAGGGTTAGAATAAAAAATACATAATGCTCGATTCCTGACATTGAGACTTCAGTCCCGAAGCATTGATTAGAGTAATGCTTTCCGCTGTTTGTGCAAAGTATGCACAACTTGTGTACCATGTTCCCACCCACCCACAAAACATAAATAATAAATACATAAATACATGTACTCAAGTTTTAAAACCAAATCCCAAGAAAATTGTGCACAGTGCACGTGAAATATAAAGGGAAATGAAGTACTTTCTTCAGAAACCCAAAACGAATTCTGCCAATTGTATGTAGAACATTTTACCATACATACATACACATAACTGTACAATTGAAAGTATCAAGATTAGTCAAAGAGAAGGGAGTTCCTATAGCCCAGCAGATGTCAATATTACCGATTCCCCTAACCTGGAACATGCCGAGTCATATTTAGCATTTCATTCTCTCTCTGTGAAAGATTTAAACAAGCTTGTTCTTTAACGAGGCTTCGTTTACTTGCACATAACATTATATTATCAGGTAGTTAGTTTCCATACACAGCGATAAGCCGACAAACGACACAACAATGTGTGTGTAACAGGTTAATAAATATAATAAGCCCTCAAAATGAAGATTAGTTGAAGTAATTTTCATATCGTCAAGAAAAGCAAACGGGAAAAATAACAGAGCGTTTAGTTTAGTTTAGTTCAAACCATTTCTCTCGTTTGTGCAAACAGTTAATTCACTCAGTGACGCAATTAAAATTGTTGCAAAGCAAACAAACATGGCACACAAACCAAAGTGGACAAGCTGAAAGCGGTACATTAACAACCTGTAAAGTCAATGATAAATCAATATAGTCAATTGTGATTACCGAATAATTAGAAGAAAGGAAGGCGAAAAAAACTGTTTCAGGAGAGGCGAAATTATGCGGCGAGCTTCAGAGGAGGAGTTTATTATAAGCTAGTGCTTACGACTTGCGTTTCCAGTTCAAGTCCACTTTCAACTGAGCCAGGATTCTGGGTCACTTTGAAAAGTGGACCAGTACCGATCTTTGACCCTACATGAGACTTGTCAATGGATCCATTGCAACTGCTCTTTTCCAATTCCATAACTTTATCTAATTCAATCAATACATTATATACCCTACACTGACGAAAAAATCAAAACATTTAAAGACGTCATAGATTATTTTACATAATAAGGATGAAACAGAACACAAAGAAAAAGAATACAGCAAATGTCTAGTGTAAATTTTCAAGTACGTGAAAAAGTTGAACAGGTAATTGTAATAAAATTAGAGTAAACAACAGAAATTCCTCTATACGTCAAAACACGACCAAACAAAAGCAATTCTCTTGTAGGCTATTTATACAAAACACAACACACATTCAAATTGTTGAATAAGGTAGAGGAATTAAAGGAGAGGATTATTTACGTATATGACACAATCTACAAAATCTCGCTTGAAAAAAAATTGCGTTAAGCCGGTAACAAGCATGTTGATGCGACAGAGGTTGGAAAAACAAAGTTATTGTATATTCGTCAATTGCTGTCGTAAAGGAAGCTTCGGTTTCAAGAAGTTTATTATTGGTCAGGGGAAACAGAAGTGTTGGAGGAGATAACGACTCCAGACTGACATTCATCTGCTTCATTGTGTTTGCTAGTATCATTATTAGGATTGACAGGAGTCTGTTGTAACTCACCGGATGATCCAGCAATTATAGCCTCACAGGTCTGCTTATCTTCAACAATATACCACGCCGTCATTAAGAAAAACAGCCCACCCAGGACTTGAACAAACACGGTTACAAACAGAGCGTACTGCAGACTGTAAAACTCGATATAGTCTTTGCTGTTCGTGACGCCCTCAACACCAGTTTCGAGAGCCGGTTTGATCCATG
>JAHZMW010001146.1:0-14003 GCA_027743745.1 Alloscopus bannaensis | reverse complement strand
AGGGTAAGTCGATTTAACAGAACATCTAGCTGTTTCTCCCTGTGATAGTATCTAGAACTGAGCTCGTCAACTTTCTCCGAGAGCAGCGATAAGACTTCATTCTCCTGTAACAACACAGTCCAACCCGTAGAATTTATGATCAGAAATGGTTAAAAACAGCCAATGCATTGCTGAACGTCTGTATATAATCTCATTTTGGAATGTATTTAAGATGTCGTACTTACAGGCTTCCCAATTTGCTGAGCAAGCTCCAGTTTTCTCTTGAGATCTTGAGCGTGTTGCTCCAACATGTTTCTTTCCTCTCGCAGCAAAACAGTTTCGGTATCCAACTTTTTATAAGCGGACAAATGTTCTTTAAGTGTTTGGATCACTTTATTTTGAGTAATAATACGCGACCTGAGTTCATCAATTAGACCGTGTTCAACTACCTCTCCTTCAGGTAATTGACTCTTGAGTGTTTCAACTTCGTCATGTAGGTTCATAATCTAAGAAAGCAAATTAAAATTAAGTTAAACTTGAATTACACAATTAAATTCGTTCACAAAGTTAATAGTATATATCTCAACAAACCATTCTTTCCTTCTCGAAAATCAGTTTATTCTTCTCCTCAATAATACGCTCAAATTCCACTCGATCCTGGGTCATGCAACTCAAGGATGCTTGTAAGACGTCGCCCGTGTTAAAATTCACAGATTTCCTCATGGGAGATGATCCTGGCCCTGAAATAAATTTGATTTTAAAATTGTTCATCAAAAACATGTAAAATACCTAGTAGTAAAGAGATTTACTTAAATAATAATAGAAAATAACGTACTTCTCCCGGAAAGTGCACCCGACGCTTCAACACCCGTGTTCTGAATTCTTCTCATTAATTCTCGCTGCTGAGGGTTATTATTGGCTGTACTCTGTTTAGCAACATCAGACTTTGTTCTCTGTAATATCGGTCGTGATCTGCTTCCGGAGGTTTGTGAATTTTGCTGCAAGGGAGCTGGAGGTGCTGTGGAGTCTTTGCTGTATAATATCTTTTGCAGTGTTCGGACCTGTTTGTTCAGAGAATTGATTGTTTTGTTATACTCCTTCTCCTTTTCCTCCACAAGAGAAGCAGTCACTGTATTCAGATTGGGATGAGACGGTGTTCTGGTCTGTAGATAGTGAAACGAGATTGATATTCGAATACTGTTAGTAAAAATACAGTACAAAAGAAAATGAAGGTCTGGAGCATAGAGTCGCAGTTTACCTCAGTAAGTTTTCTTTGTAACGTGATCATCTCCTTGCGTAACTCCAAGAGCTGCTGAGACTTCACTTCGGAGTCTTCCCGAAGTCTCTGAAGTTCCGCTTTGTTTGCTGCTGTTTGCCTAGGGGAAAGGCCAGAAGAAGATGAGGTAGTTGTTACCAATCTGTTCAGTTTCAATGTGGCCACCTCGGTCTTCAATGAGTTGATGACGTCTTGGAATTTTTCCTCTTGCCCTTGAGACTCGGCCTGTTAATCAAAAACAAATAAACTTTATTAAACCTATAAGAACAATTACAAGATAACATTGCAGTGCAGAAGTCATTTGGTTATGAAACGCAACTCCAAAAAAAGCAGCAATTCAGACCAAAAGAGAATCAAAACCTTGCAGGTCTATGTAACAGGTATTGTCGTTGTTGATTTCAAAGCGTAATAACCGATTGGTTGTACCTCAAGTCGCTTTTGTGCTTACTGAATACCTAATATATTACGTATTTTGTTTTACGAATAAAACAAACATTTAAGTCTAAAGAGTAAAGGTGAAGAAACCGTCGTAGCTGCAGATATTCAGGGACTTCTTCAAACTGACGACTCGATTTACATTCTATTTTTAATATACCGGCTATACCGTTTCATTGCAATTTACTCACAAGTGTCAGTCTTGTCAGTCTCCATATGCGTCTGAAGGACTTTTCCAAAGAAGTCCTCCGAGTACATTTCCAAAAAGCAAACGCGGACTGTTTTACGAATAAAACAAACATTTAAGTCTAAAGAGTAAAGGTGAAGAAACCGTCGTAGCTGCAGATATTCAGGGACTTCTTCAAACTGACGGCTCGATTTACATTCTATTTTTAATATACCGCTATACCGTTTCGTTGCAATTTACTCACAAGTGTCAGTCTTGTCAGTCTCCATATGCGTCTGAAGGACTTTTCCAAAGAAGTCCTCCGAGTACATTTCCAAAAAGCAAAACGCGGACAGAATCCTTTCAGGTTGAATAACCAATACTCTGACATTCTGCATCAAGCTATTGATTTTCATGTTGAAATCACAATCGAATCCAATTGACAACTGTATATTATACCACCGCCTACACAAATCTGACCTTGATGAAAAACAAAGTGTATGAGAATCTCCTCAATGAGAACAATCCTCAACCTCGTGAATTCAGCTTCAGCAGTATATTTGCAGTGTATTATTATACTGTCGTATATGTATATAAACTTGTATTTTGTAACTTGATTCCAGGCTTTTTAATACTAACCATAAGGGTAAAACCAAACCTATTTAAAAAGTTCATAGATCAGTTCTATTAAACTTGACAAAGTCACAATTACATGGATGATGAAACCTTCGTCTAACCTTCCCTACAATATCCTTCCCGAATCTCTACAAAAGATGAGGAAGCATAATACATTTGTCAGCGCGAGTTTCCACATCCGAATCAGTTTCCACAAACTGACGAAACGCTTTTAGACAAATATAAAAAGGATTTGCCGTTTAAAGAGTTCAACACTTTCAACCTGTCATCACCTCAGGAAGCATAGACTAACACGAGAGAGCAATAGGTGCAAGATTGGGGGAAAGTGAACCACGCAGAGATCAAGTGGGCATTACTTCCTGTCCACAATACCTGAATTTGTGATAAAGAACCTATATTGGAGAAGAGCTCATGTAATTTCGGTGACATTTACGATTCCCCGTCTAGGATCGGATTACAATTTCTTAGCACTACAACCCACTCACCGCGGACAAAAGAGGTAACATAATATCTCAATTTGCCAGAAAGTAAAACTACCAGCAAAATAGTACACTATCTACCACGTAGATCCCATAATCTACGTTCTTAAGCGAAAATCAAATATTGTCATTCTGCCTATTACACACCTTATCTTCATACCGTCTCATTTTCGGGGCAAATGACAATGAGAGACCAAGTAAAACTTTGGTGGTTCAGCCAGTTTCAATTTTGGTCAATACGCATTGAATTATGTATCTTACGGAAACCTTTAAACTATATTTTCCATTTTTAACTATTTGTGAGACAACCACTGCTTGGTGAGATTCTCTGCAAGTTTGTTAGTAAACTTCTTTTCACTTTGCTCTACGTATGACACTGATCATGAATTATTCAGTAAAATCTTTGACAGTCTCATAGTTCGGGTGTATAGTAAATACAAATAATGCGTCTGTAATAGCGTTCGCCTATTCGTTATGCTAAAATTATTCTGCGTGTGTGTAGTGCGGCTGTGTGGTGCATGTATTATGTTGAAACCTTAGCAGATGTGGTTAAACTCAACAAAAGGGAAAATGTAGACATGAATTTCTCAACTCTGAAGAGTGAAGGTCTTTCTAGGCATCTGCATGGGATTGCAGGGAACGCTGCAGTATTTTATAGCATTGTCTGTAAAACCATGAAAAAATTCTAAACGATTTAGTGTGCCATCCTTATTACGAGAGTGCAAGGGGTAAACTCACTTCGCTCGTGAGAATCTGCGCTGGTAACCAAGATATTTTTATGAAGAATGTCGTCGCGAATTGTGATCTGAAGTTGCACGATTCCAAAGTAAATGATAGCCAGTTGCTCAGCATGGGTCGGCTGGATAGTGATAATTGTGAATTAAGATTCTAAAAACAAACAGTAAATGCTCCATCTGCGGAATTACGTCACGTAGTCAAACGTAACATCTAGGAATTGACGTGAGCAACAAGTCTAATTCAATTTTTAGGTATGAAGGTCTGCGGTCATCAACTGGAGGACCTCGCAACATGGTTCGTCATACTAAGCGTGGTTTGCAACGCTGTCTCTGGATATCCATCTCAGAGTGGTGACCTTTACTCGAAAATGAAGCAAAAGAAGTCCTACGCAGGTTACAAACTCCTACGAACGGAACCCATATCAACGCAAAATGTACCGGTTTTGCAAAACCTTGACTCAGTTCACGGTAAGAATCTTGCACTAAACTTCTATGATAATGGCAGCAGTTCATAGATAAAGAGGTGCGTGTTCTAAAGCGTATTCATTGTATTATTGCAGGAGTCCAATTTTGGACATATCCTTTGGCCAACAAAAGCGTGGACATCTTCATATCACCTGAACAATTCCCTTATGTTGAGGAGGTTTTGAATGATCTTGATTTGGAGCACAACGTCATTTTCCACGATGCCGAAGAAATGGTGCGATATGAGCAAGGTCTCAGTGCCCAAGACCAGGACTTGCGAGGAGATTACGAAAGTCAATATGAAAATGCAACGGAGAGTATGTCTGAAGCCTCAGTCAAAGCAGGCACGACTTCCGACTTTTTTAGCAGCTACCAAAGATACAATGGTATGACAAGACCAATTTCTAGTCGTTGTTTTCTACCATCCGAAAAATGCATACTTAATGATTACATGACTTTTCGTTTTCCAGCCATAATGCAATTTGCTAGTCAACTGGCAAGATCGCATCCCGATAAAGTCAGTTTCCAGTCAATCGGAAAGTCGTATGAAGGAAGGGACATTGGAATATTAAAAATATCAACGGGTGGATCAAAACCAGCTATATTCATAGGTATTGGCAACACGCCACCACGACACGTATAATGCATACTGCAAAATAATTTAAAAATTGAGGATACCTATTAACTGTCTGTACTTTAAACTGAACTACATTTTCGCAGACGGTGGAATGCATGCAAGAGAATGGATCTCGCCAGCGACAGTATGTTATATAATGTACAAATTAGTTAACGATCCCAATTCAGCATCCCTCATTCAGATGTTTGACTGGTACATTGTCCCAGTCGTCAATGTGGATGGCTATGAATGTAAGACCACTGACCAGCGGATAAGTAGACAAATCGGATAGATACGAACGGGCGATCTAATAAGATAAATGTTGTATGAATTTATATAGATACCCACACGGGTGACCGCTACTGGAGAAAAACCCGATCTCGAGGCTCAAATGGATGCGTTGGGTAAGACATGTTACAATGCGTACAGAATATATCTATCCTCACAACAAATCGAACTCTTCAATTCAATACACTGTGCCTCTTTTTCTTAAATATTGGTAATTGGACATATTTAACAGAGGTAGGTTGTGCTCATTCATTTGAATCATTACAATAATTTTCAAATTTAAGCTAGCCCTCCTAAGCCATTCATACATAATTCCGAGTTTTTAACACTGGTCCTATAATGTTTCAGTGGACCCTAACAGAAATTTTGGCTTCCACTGGGCCGAGTCTGGAAGCTCAAACAAACCATGCTCTGACATTTACCACGGACCCAGGGCCTTCTCGGAAGTTGAAACCACCGCTCTGGCACGCGCGATGATGTACCTTAAAGACCAAGTTAAGCTGTACCTTACTTTCCACGCCTACTCTCAAATGTGGCTAGTCCCTTGGGGATACGCAAAGAATGAGAAACCCAAAGATTACAACGAACTTATGCGACTGGCTCGTTACGGGAAAACGGCTATCGAAAGAACTTCTGGAACCCAGTATAGTTTGGGAACTGCACCTGACTTACTTTAGTAAACCCTCTAATCTATGCAACATTTACTCAAGCAGAGAAATTTAATGACATGCATTACTGCTTATCATTCTGATATATTAACGGAGTTATTCAATCATTAATTGAATATTTCAGCCCAGCAGCTGGCGGCTCTGATGATTGGGCAAAAGGAGGTAAGTAGAGGGCAAATATAAATGGTGTCGGAATTTTTAACTTTTAAAGATACAATATTATATCCTTTTATATTCATAGCCCTTGGAATTCCGTACGCCTACTGTGTAGAACTTCGGGACAAAGGAAAATATGGATTTGCTTTGCCAGCTAATCAAATCAAACCCACCGGAGAGGAAACGTTCAATGGAGTAGCAGCATTAGCAAGAGAATTACAGCGAACTTTGAAGGCAAAAAGCCAAGAATCACCTATAGCTGCTTTTGCTTAACTCTTTTGATATTCATGACACAACTTACGGAAATGTGACTCTGCACCTGTTCTCGGCGTCAATGAATTAGGTTTCCATCCTTGATTTACTCTGTCAATAATAACCTAATTTGGACTACTGTACTGTACATGTATACTGTAGCAAAACACATTTTACATGTTATATGCAGTTTTGTAACCTATTTATTTTATAAAGTTTTCTTACTTTTGCTTCTTTAAGTTGAGCCCACAACTTTTGGTTATCCTTTGAGTACGTTTCCAGCATTGACTCTTGTCTGGCTACCATTGAATTCAGCTTTTCAATAGTCTTCAAAGCTTCAGAAACCGCATAGTCAGATCTGTCATAACTGGTTGACACTCCCGGCTTCATAATCTGATATCCTTCTCCTGCCCCTCCTCTTGAAGAACTGGTCTGTGTTGGTACATGTATTAAGTTACAAATGCAATTAAACGATTTGTGTTACTGCACATGCAATGCAAATATTATATTTGATATTTTTTGCATCATGGAGAAGATGAGTGAGTATATTATAAGGTCAGTCAAAAATTATCATAACTCACGGGCAAGTCCATTAATGATTCTGGTGGCTGCCTCGGACTTATCATATTTCGGGGACTTCTCATTGATTTTCTATTTCTTGGCTTAAATGCATTTTGGTCGTATTCTCTTCCACGTGCCGCAGTAGAAATTGTAGATGCTGTTGATCGAGCTGGTTGTATATCGTTCGATCTAATTCCAGAAGTCGAGTGAGATACGTCAGCTCGCATGCTTTTCGGTGGATTGACGTACTTGTTGGGATTCGCTTCGACACTTTTCTTTACCACTGTAGAGCCTGTAGCCGCTGAACTGGCACGAGATCCAACGGGGTCCTTTTTGTGTTGCTGACTAAGAAGTTTATTTGAAGAAAAAGCTGTGCCTGATGGACAATAGATTTCTTTTGTTGGCAACATTTTGGATGGTGAATTATGCTGCGAATGACTCAATGCGTTGTGGTTCATTGAATTGGACGCAGGGTTGGTTGAAATAGGGCGCGGCATGGATCTCGAGAAAACTTCGGTTTTTACTGCAGGATCCAAACTGCTCACAACTTTCTCTTCTTCTTTCTTCGAGTTGGAATACGTAGACAAGGGAGGTGCAGATGAAATGTCACTGCGGAAAGACTCGTCAAATGCACTTGCCTGACTTACACTTCTTTCGAATTCTTCATATTCTTTAAGAACATCATCAACTGCTCTGTCGCTGTTTGCAGGCACAGTTCCATCAACCTTGTTAGAGCCACTTACACTGTCAGAATTCTGAGAGACAGACGTGTCAGCACCTCCGTCAATAATTTTCTGTATAGATGCTATTTCAGAGGACACGGATCGTGGATCTACGCCATTACTCCCAGTGTTCAATACGTTAGAGTCCAACAGTGGAATTTGTGAGATTATAGAATCAATGTTGATATTCTTGATGTTGCCAGTGTCGCCAATCCGAAGAACTTCCTCCAGAATATTCTGAGTTGACTCTAGGCGTTCCAGCTTACGAAGTAATGCATCGAGCCCTTCCTCCTCTTGAGGAGCTGCAACGGAGACACCCGAAGTGTCGAAACGAGTTGGTGAGAAGACACCTTGTTGTGGTGACGTGGTTCCATCGTCCTTATCCAAATTGAGACTCTGATCATGGTGAAGTGAAGATTCAGTCTCAGCCACCCACTTCTTCAAGTCTCTGATTTCATCATTAATATCCACGTGCTGAGCTTGCGAAGCTAAAAAAAGAAAGAGTAGTTTCATACATTACGTACTTCGGAACACTAATAATAAGGGCTTACATACAACAACAGTACATTACGCCATGCATTTACAGGAAACAAGCGCAACCAAAAAAACTAAGCTAATAATAGCTAACAGAAACAGAGCTATTAAATAAAATATATTTACTTCTCGGAATGTTTTCTACTGCCTCAGATCCAGTTACATGTCTAACATTTGAAGCTGCAGTGCTGGTTTCATACGATCTAGATTCTTCCTCAATTGTAGACATACATGAGATTACTTCTGGAGGAGTTGAAGGACCTTCTGCAGCATCCTTTGCTGAGTAAAATGAGTCACTCCTATTGGGTTTCTCATCAAGATCAAATGGTGGAGACATCACTGCTGAGTGTTCTCTTGACTCACTGTCCCGTCTTGAAGATGATGGCTCATCATCAAAAAAGCTGTCGCCCGAGCATGACCCACCGTCTTTTCCATCCATGGTTCAACAACGTGCAAAACAACCAACTACGACCTACGAAGCCAAACAAAAGCAGCAAATTAAAATGTAAGAAACCAACCACATAATAAGCAATTCACATTCAACATACATCAAGCGTTTTAATTATAAAAAGCAATTCAAATCTCAGTCGACAGGACCTTCACTCTTTGTGGAAGCAGCAGCCTTTAATATAAAAGTACTTCTGATGTAACACTGCAGGTCCTTCTGGTGACACTTGTCAACTGCTCCGACCTTCAGAAAACTGATCAGTTAAGACACAAAATTTCCAAGTTCCTCCTTCTGACTTTTACATACAAACAAAGACATGGACCGCAGTCTCTATATTCAACGCTTTAATTGCAATTTGCAAATTACAACAAATTCTTCGTAAAACCTTCACCCTTTCATTTCAACGTTTAATTAACTGCAATTATTGTTCTGTTACGAGTCAAATGATTTCAAAATGATTAGAAGAACTAGAAGAACAAGTTTTGTTTTGTTTTCATTTCTTGACAGAGAGTTTTTCGTTTTGTTGTCATGTTTTGGTGATGCCGTTCCCACGGTTTTTTGAGATCTTAAAGAAGCACCTCCCAAGCGAGCCATAGAGTGGTGAAGAAGCGCGGGAAAATCTGCTCAATGCACTCTGGAGGTGGATGTGGTGAGTACTAGTGAGTAGTGTTAAATGCACCCCGTTTGTTGATGTTCGCCGCACACGTGTTTACTAAACCTGTCATTTTCATGATGACTCAATAATTGATTGTGGATTGTGTGTTGTTAATTGTTGGTTTAAATATTAATCAGTTACCAGTGAGGGAATAATCATTTAACTTTGAAGCACTTATTGAGTCTGTTCGACAAGGTTGGAAAGTTTCTTTTCGGGCTGAGTGACTTGTAAATGTACAAAGCGTTGAGAGCAGTTTTTGGAGCTCTTTATAAAATGCCAAGATACGGTTATGTGCGACCAGAAGAAGAGATTGGGATCGTTTGCAGATTAGGAAGTCATCCCAGATTCCAAGGTCTTTTCAAGGAAAGGTGAGTCGTACTTGAGAAACAAGTCGGGACAATATTGATATTATTGACAATATTGACAATGTTCAAAGTTTTTTGCATGTTTCTGTGATTGATTTGACAATTGCGGATGTAATTGTTTGTGCTGTGTTGTATATTTCAGATTTTCCGACTTTCACGTCAATGAGATTGACCGAAATGGACGAATTGTGTCATTGACAGATTTAGAGGCTCCTTCCGAACGTAAGACTACTACTTTTAACTTTTGTTTTGACCAAAATTGGCTGAACAAACAATTAGGGCAACGATTGACAATGTTGAGGAAATGTATGAATATAATGATTGTCGATTATTTTCATACAGGCAAAAGTGAAGTGGCAGAAGACGATTCCCAAATTCTTGAGTGGATCCCTGAAGATGTCAGGTGTTCCATACGCTCATTTCAAGAACGGCTTCAAGAAGGCTGCAGAGAGAGTCTTCGTAAATCAGAACCATTGTGGAAGGAGAGGATTGAAATTAAAGTGGGTTGCGATTAAAGAAGTACTATAGATTATTACGTACGGTAGATTTAATCTACAGATTAAACTATAATGCGTACGTAGTCTAAAATGTGAAATGAATCCGTATTTTACAGGTGACCACTTTGGAAAAGGCAGACCGAACAAAGATTCACAAGTGGCTCGGAAATTTTGACAAGATATGTTCAGAAACGGTGGATAAAGACGGGGAAAAGTATATTGTGGCTTTATACGAATCTAGTGAGTGAATGATGAGACGTAGACTTATTGTCATTGTATGTACATTGTAATCTAAATTAATGTACTAAATATTTTTTTTATCTATTCCTGCAGACAACATTAAAAATAAACGTAGGCCATCTTCTCGTGCCAAGTACACCCACTGTGTTCTGTACAAGGAAGGTCAGGAAACATCCGAAGTCCTTGGGTTGTTATCTCGCAAGTTAAGGTAAGAAATAAGAATAATAAGGTCAACACACAGTCTTTACAGACCGTAGGTTTAGGCGCAAGTTGTAGGAATGTTTTGAATATTTTTGTAGACTTAATCCCGGATTAATTACGTTTCGCGGAACAAAGGATAGACGCGGAAAAACAACTCAACGAATTTGCATTCCGAACACTGATGCGGCTCGGTTGGTACAGATTTCAAAGGAGGCAAGATCTGTAAAACTTGGTAATTTTGAATACCTCCCGCATCATTTGCGACTGGGTGACCACAAAGGAAATCATTTCAAAATTCTGCTAAGGAAGGTATCGGCAGAATCAGACGAAGTCATTGACGCTGGGATTGAGTTCTTGCGGACAACTGGATTTATAAATTACTTTGGACATCAACGTTTCGGCTCAACGAAAACGGGGACACATGCGGTTGGGAAAGCTGTTGTTCAAATGAATTGGCTTGAAGCATTTGATATGATTTTGAAACCAAACAACAACGATACAGGCTTTATGAGTAATGCGAAGAAGGAGTGGTTAATGTTCCGCGATCCGGTTTCAGCTATGAAGAAGTTCCCTCCTACCCATCGGTCATTAGAATCGATTTTACTAAGCGGATTGGCAAAGCATTTTTCACGCAATGATTACATCGCTGCTTGGTTGAGATTACCTAGGAATTCTCGAACGCTATACATACACTCACTCCAGAGTTATATATGGAATAAAGTAGCGTCATTTAGAATTGAACTTGGTTTGAAGCCTCTAGTGGGAGACGCAGTATTCGTGGATAAGGATGAGAATGAGTTTTGCGGCGACAGTATTGAAGATATAGAAGGTAGTAACTGAAATGTCCTTTCCCTTTCTTTGTTACTATAATCTTTGTAAATTCACCAAGTTTTATATGTTGTTTTAGGTGATACATCCGAGTCCAACAACCAAAGTGGTGCACAGCCGTCACCTCATTCTCGACGAGTAAAAATTTTAACTTCGGATGACCTCCCAAATTATAACATTTACGACGTTCTCATACCAGTGGAAGGGACTGACGTAAAGTTTTCCCCGGATAGTAATCTTAAAGAGTATTATTTGCAGTTGTGGAAGGACGAAAAGCTCGAAGCAGACTGCTTTTTAAATTTTAATCCAGCGTAAGTTGGTTTTATTTTATGGAATTTCTCTTGCATTGATAGTAGTGGAAATATTTACATATCATTCTCCTAATCAATCGATCTTGTGCAATTTTCAGCTGTGATCGAC
The DNA here is from genome assembly GCA_027743745.1 of Alloscopus bannaensis. Classification (NCBI taxonomy): domain Eukaryota; kingdom Metazoa; phylum Arthropoda; class Collembola; order Entomobryomorpha; family Entomobryidae; genus Alloscopus; species Alloscopus bannaensis. Next base: position 2,379 of record JAHZMW010001146.1, on the reverse strand, counting down.
CCAGAGGTGCATACAGAAAGCTGCTTATTCGTCCACAAAATGTTTCCCACAAAATAATCATGTACAATGACACGACCGACCAAGTTGATGCCTTCATTCCCTCCGAGATCGACAAATTAGTTCAACAGAGGGTAGCGAATAAGAACAATTCAGACACTGAAACGGCTCTCGGGCGCCTGGAAAACAACGAGAATCCAACAGAAAGGGAACTCAACAAGCCTCTAGAGGAATCCACAGTACAAGAAACAGAATCAGTCAAGGACCAAAAGTGTGTGATTGTAGAATTTTCACTTCCTGCTTCTTCCTATGCAACAATGGCCATGCGAGAAATTTTTGTTTTCGAGGACTCTGAACAAACAGCTTGTAATTCATCGCTTAACGAAGAAAAGAAGCCGGTCGGGGATGAACCAGAAGTGAAAAAGATTCGACTAGATGCGTGACGAAAAGATTTTACCTACAATCACTACAAACTGTAAACTATTCACTACATAAATTTGTGTAGTAGTAAATTAAATCATTTTTCTAGGAAAGTAATTCAAGATTACCGAATTGTCACCTAAATTCCAAATATTATTGTACGGATACTGGCTACATTTATTTTCCTTTACGCAATGCGTTCTGTAGGTTGCTTAAAAACACTCACTCCATTATACGTATGTAGTAGTAGGTTAAGTACATCGTTGCCTCTATTGACTCTACATGAATTTGCTTTCATTTGATACATTAAGAGAAGGGAAGTCGGCAGGTCGCAGTCTAAGAATGTCGGACACACCAAATCCAGAAGTATTTGCGGAGACGCTCATTAGCTGAGCTGCTAGAACTTGTGACTCTAACAATTTCTGTTGCATTATACTTAAACTAAGATTTCCTGCCGTCTCTTTTGCAAATCTGTAATTCCACTCGAAGAGCTGCTCAAGAAAGGGATTTGACGCTGGATTCGCAGGGGTCGAGATTGAGGCTCCAGTTCGCAGCAACCCTGCGGCTGCGGCAGCTGCTGCTGCAGAATTAGAAGAAGATCCAGTTGATGTGCTGGGAAAGTGTAGACCTCTTGTTAAAGTCAAAGATCCAGGCAAAGGGACGGAAAATCCAGGAATTTGTGGCATAGTCAAGGACCCCAGTTGCATTGGATTTCCAACGGTCTGTCCACTCAACGACGGAATAGCAATCGCGGATGAGATCCTGTGGTGTGTGGCTAACAAAGTCGAGTCATTGTTCGAAAGTGGTCTCGTTCCCTCACCGGAATTCAAAGCAGAAGGTGATGCGGATTCCCTTCTCATCGCAGTAGTCGTATCGTTGGTTGCTGGAATGGTCAGAAGGCAGCTTCTACAACGGCCATTGACAAGCATGTTCAGCGAGGACAGGAACGTTCTCTTGCAGACAGAGCAACTTGAAACTGGGAGGATCCTCTTCATGAGTTCTCAAGTGTGCTCTAAGGTTGCACGCGAGGGCAAATTTCTTGTCGCATATCTGACAAGTGTGAGGTTTGTCACCTACAGAACATTTATTCATTACTTTTAACGCACTGACCAACAAAAGTCTAATTTACGTTATTACTGACTCGAGGAGATCTTTGATTAAGAGAGAGTATGAAATGGGGCAAACTGAGATTTAGTACATAAAATAAAAACTGAAAATAAAATTTGTATATAATTACCCGGCTTGCTACTACTATTGCCCATACCCGAGTGTAGGAGCAAATGGTTGCGAAGATTAGTCTGCTTTTGAAAATCCTCGGTGACACACTGGACAAGTGTGGGTAAAGCAATGACACGAACAGTTAAATATAAAATATCAACCTACTTTTATTAATAAATACATAGTAGATTAGTTGACTTTCATACCTTGTTATGCGTCATCCTGTGATAATATAAATTGCTGGATGCTAGGAAAACCACAATTACATAAAAATTAGTGCTGTGAAAAAGTTTCAATAGATTTTGTTATCTTGTGTCATCCTACGTACCTGTAAATCGTTTTCCGCAAATAGGACACTGATGAGGTTTCTCTCCACTATGAATCAGACAAAATGCTCGTTAGCTTATTTTCTTAGATTATTATTCCAATTATCTCCTCAGCCGATTCCAATTCCAACCGATTTTATCCACCTTGTTATAATATTGCAAACTTTTCAAGGAAATCTCCAATAATAAGCTTCATATTTGTTATTTGTTCAAAATTATTTTTGGGCCCGGGTATTTTTCCAGAGGTTTTCCATGTTCATGAAAAGGAAGTGGATAAAATCAGCTGAAATCGGAATCGGCTAACGAGATAATGCGAATCGGCCAAGGAGAGAATCGAAAGTCGCCTGAAGAGACTCACCTATGAATCCTGCGATGAGTGTTCAAACTACTGCTTGTGCTAAACCCTTTAGAGCATACA
>JAHZMW010001145.1:0-16946 GCA_027743745.1 Alloscopus bannaensis | reverse complement strand
TGTTTTATACATTAGCTATAGGTAGTTTTAAATTATCGCATTTTACTGTTAATCGTATGTCAACTGTACTCATCATTTCAAGAGTCCATTTTGTACGCAATTGTATCGATAGTCGGGCAGATGAACGCTTCGCAGATATTGTCGAATTTAGGCTTTCTCAATTTCTGCTTCGAATTTCGAATGAAAGAATTTTACGCGAATTTTGTGTTTTAAAGGATATTTTACCATCATGCCTTGCGGTCTTTTGAACCTCGTTAGTTTGATTGTTTTGTTTCTGTGATTAATAGTAGTAAACTATAATGGGATGCACGCTGAAGAGTTGCTGCATATATATTTGGTATATATTTCGAATGTTATAAATTATGAGTAAGTTATATACGACTATCCTACGAAAGTTGTTTTGAGATTAGAAATTCAATTACAATTCAATTGTGATGTTTGATTGTTGAAGCAGATGTTAATGCTAAGTGATGAAAAGTGGTCCGACGTTTCAGATTCTGCCAAACATTAAGACTGGTTTGTGAAGCTCGTGTAGAGAAAAATTTAAACTTACAATTCGGACAGCAGTCCGAGCAATATGCATTGTAAGATACGTAATGTTTTGTTAACTTTATAAATATAGTGTATCCTCCGAAGGTGGTGTACGATGTAAAGCAGCATGAGAGAACGAGACAGTTAAACTCTTGCTCAATTCGTGATGTTATAAAGAAGGGGCTCCTTCGTTTCCAGTTCAGTGAAAATGCAAAGCTGAGATTATATTGTTTTCCAAGATGTATCAGTGGGCTATCAAGTAGTTTAGTTTTCAGCATGAAGATGCTTAAAAATAAAAATGTTTTGGTAGTTTAGCAGAGGCTGCCTAGTGTCTTTCTAGATACGACGACAATGATAGCCTCACAATCAAGCCCACCGAAGCGGCTTTTGTCTGGGTCTGGTAACCCAAAATATCCACTTCATGCTGGAATCTAAATTACAAAAACGCCCTGCAAAACCATCTTGATTGTTTTCTATTCTGATGTAACCAAGTTCAAATAAAAATAGTTTTGTCAGTTAAATCAGTGTTTTTGACTATGATTTCTTGATCATGTAAATTGCGACTATTTCTGCACTCTAAAATATATATCGTAAATGTATATTACCAACAGTTTCAGAAAATCAAACGATATACATTAGAAAACTTTTTATTTCTTTCTGAAACTAGAAATTAGTGTCATTCTTCGCAGAATTTGCAGACCATGCGCTACAGTTTTCATTTCCCAAGGTTTGATACAGGTTCAGCCCATGCACTCAGCAGTGTCAGTTGCAGAGTCTCTGTCGTATCATCATTATCAGGCTTTTCTTAAAATGATAATTAATAGACGTTCAGCCCATCATGTTGGGGTTTAAGTTGTACTTTGGTCGAAGATTCGGGTCCTACACATTTTGGAACATACTAATTTGGTATGGGCAAATAGTTGGAAAATTGTATCTGCAATTTTTACAGATACAAATAAGTATTGCTAATACAGTTTTGTTTGAATTTTGAATGAATGACAATTCTCCAGTTCTTTATTGGCTGCCTCTTGTCCTTTCTTCACTTTATACTGAATCAAAGAGTATGGTTTTTTGTATAGTAAGGACTTACTATACAAAAAACCATACTCTTTGATACTGAATTTGTTCGGACACTGTTCACATTACTTCCGGTTCTATTAAACCAACTTTGTCATCACAGTACATGTTCATTCCATGCCCAAATTATTCATTTATTTCACCTCCCACTGGCTGATTTATGACACGGCAGGCATGAATAATTTTGCAAACGGACTAGAAAGTTAGGCCCGGTAAGAGAAAATTGAGAGATTTTTGGAGGCAATACAAATAATCCTGGGAAAATAAGAAGAATCTTGGGGAAATATAAAAAATCTTGGAGAAGTACGGAAAATCCTAGGGAAATAAGGAGCATCCTGAATCCTGGTGAAATAGAAAGAATCTTCTGAAAGTAAAGAGAATCCTGGGAAAATAGAAAAAATCCTGGGGAAATAGGGAGAATCCTGGTGAAATAGAGAGAATCCTGGGGAAATAAAAATAATTTTGGAGAAATCATTTATTAAACTCATGGCCATTCCCGCTGGCAAAAACTTACCAAACAAAATAGATTTCATGCTTTGTTTTGTATTCTATTATGAGAAGAAGGTAGCTAGTACTCCACGGAATCCCTACAGTCCTCTGCTTATGCAGAACACAATATTCATAATTTGTGTTTATCATTATGACTAGAACTCAAACTGAGCGTAGTTACCATATACCATACCCAATGAACCTGTTCAAGAAAGGAAGTGCTTACACATTGCCGTGTTTGTCAAAGAATTTTCATATTTTCTGATTTTCATAATTTCAAACCAGGCGAGACTTCAAATATGAGCTTGCTCAGTATTGTAGTACCTTATTGTAATTAAATATTTGCTACATTTTTAGATCTTGTTTCTTTTGACCAGATTTATAATCAACGAAGATATTGCAGAACTTTCTTCCAGAAACTGTCAGAGTGCCCCATCTTACAGCCTTGAAACATGTAAAGAAAAATCATGGTCTTACGCTTATTACTGTCACTACTTGTAAATGAAGACAATTTTTACCAATGCCTTTTATCAATGTCAAAAGTCAATAATATCACACAACATCGTGTGGGGATTTGCATCGCTGAAGAAACATAAGCTTTTACTGCATTCATGAGCAATCAATCGCACAAAAGCATTATCACGCTCCTCGTTGTACCACTCAAATGATGCGAAGGATTATCGAAGTTTACTCACAATTTGCTCCCCCATCGGTCATCAGTGCATGAAGGCATTCTCTGGGAATTCTTGGGACATGAGACTTTATAAAGTACACTTCTGACCCCTTTCAGATGTCAGTGATGTCATCTACAAAATGTACGACCACCAACCAACGTGAGGTAATGCTTGCTGAGGAGAACACTTCATAAACACGATAATGCGTAAAAACTCAGTGTTGGTCACTTACGATGTATACTACCTCTAATGAGATACCAATGATATGATGATTTGCATGCACTCACGTCAGTCTGCCATATAGTACTCCCGTCTCATCGTTACACATTATTGTCATTTTACACCAAAGCCGTTTTCGTTTAGCATACTTTTTACTCACATAATCATTTCGACAAAGATGCTGCATGCATAATAAATGTGAAGTGAATGCATCAAGAGTCTCAAGCCAGGGTACATTATTACTACACACACTGCATCTTACTGCTTTGCTTGCATTGTCAATTGTTTCCCGAGTCGAGGTCCCTTATGCGCCAAGTAGCCCTTCAGTAAAAAAGTATTTGCTGCTGGGATAACTCGTACTTAAATAGTGGTGGTATGACGCTTTGTCGACACGACATGAAAGGTTTCAAGAATATTAAAGCGAGCAAGTTCTCACCAGAATATCAGCATTAAGTTAATACACTCCGTATTTTACACCGACGGCATACATGTGCCTATATGCAGTCATAATATAATAGACACCGCAGCAGCAGACCCTTTTGTATTCAACGCATTCACGACAGTTGTTCATTGAGATTATTTAACCAAAAAAGTGACTCTATATGATATACAGCAGACTGTTATGCATAGCGAAGTAAAGGGTTACGACTAATGTTTACCTTTTGCATACACATGGAAGCCACACTGCTGCGGTTATCTTGCACAAGAAGTATACATATCTTTGATGGTGAGTGAGTATCCTTGCTTTCTTGTGAGATACTGTGGGTTTGCTGAGGAATGGGTAAACTCACTTTTAACTGTGAGCTGCTCAGAAGCACATGCATTTGTTTGTAAACTTTGACGAGTGTGTGTGGAACAAAGTGAGTTGAAGCTTCCCCGTTCTGACGGTGACCGCTACCGTGAGTTGGCCCTAGTTTTAGGTCCATGTGACAACTCTGTCTAATTAATGAGTGCTCTGAAAATTGCGAGATAAGAGTTTGATACAATTCATTTGTGATCATTTCTATTGGAATATTGGGAGTTTTGTAGGAGATAATTGGTGTAAAACTGAAAAATTAATTTAAGCAAATCTGAAGAGAACGGACGATTAGCAAGAAATTTATAAAATCACGAGACGACCTGAACAAAATATCATTTTTACGGGTGGTTGGTCATTGTATTTTCGAGAACAAAAAGTAAGTGCTCATGTAAATGTGTGTGTGCCAGGCGCAGTGTGACGACCTTCGGAGAAGTGGGACTGTTTTGTTCTGATTTCATTGTTGAGTACGTGCTGTACCGTGGAAGACTGTCGTAAAAGTCAAGTGAAATGCCAGTTTCATGAAAGTGCTTACGTAACAAAGAGCTCTCTGGCGCAGTTGGCAAGCGCGGTGCACTTGTCGTTGTCGAGAGAGATGCGGTGACTGGCCTCGAAGGTCATTTTGTCGTTACGGTATGCATCCGTCCGTGTTCCAATTCAGCATGAATTTCGCACTGGTTTGAGATGCTAATTCAAAAGGAATACATTTCAACGAACAATCTGACGTTTTCCCTTGTAACAAAGTGAATGTGCTAAGCCTGGGTGATTCATATACAGAATTATCTCTCCATAAATCCGTAGCTTATAGGTGTACTGCTAAGTGATTAGCAAACACTGGAAGTGTCTTTTGAGTTTCAAGTTTTAAATTAAAACATTGCAAGAAATCACATATTTATTAATTAAAGCTCCTAGCAAAACATTCAAGTTCACAAGTTTCATTTCATTAATTATGGACGGTTGCCTCGAATAAATACGTTCTTGGATGGAACCTTCGTCAAAGGGTCATGGAAAGCCCGTGGTGCCACTACCACCACTCATGGATGGTTCTGATTGGGACTAAAAAATAATGAACTCCATGCCTGCCACTAAGGTATGTACTTCTGAAAGAAAACAATTGTGTTAAGAAGTGGTCGCCCGTAATTGTTAATGCTGCATGTCAATTTTTTTCAATAATGACGAGAAGCTGTACTTGTGTAGAGGAAGGAGACCTTAAGAATTTGGTATGTTTTCAACAAAAAGGATCCCAGGGATTCTTTATGCAAATGAGCTTACACTATATATTGCATACTACAGTGGAGGCATCCTTAAACACCAACTTCCACGAGATGACGACTTTAGCGCACACACATGCATCTTTCCTACGCAAAAGATCACTGGTATTTGTTACTAACAACTTAATGTCAGTGAATTCCTCCGCATTGCTGCTATATTGCAGAAACGTCCTTTCAGGACAACGGTTTGATATTATGATTACCACACAACTGAATACGTTTCAGACTTTAATGTCAGAGAAGGACCAAAGGAGTAGTAATTTCTAGGCACAGAAGGCCAGTTCTACCCTTTTAGAACTGGTTCCTCCTTGAGTTTGCTTTCGCACCAAAACGCTAATGAAGATTCTGCTTTTCAGTGAATGTCATCATAATGCGATGCGAGTGTGTGCATGAACAGATTGACAGTGCATAACATTCACATATCAACTATACGCATATTATATCGTCACCGGAATATATACTTCTCGCAAAAAAATGTGTAAACATTTCAGAATAGACTTGCAGATTTTTTTTCTGCACACTAACACAACCGTCAGTAGCTAATCATATGCAAAGTTCCTTCTGACAGACACTGAACTAAATATTTTTTGGAAGGATATCAACCATTCAGATGAAGAATAACTATACGAGACTCACTCCTTATATATTCAACGCAGCTTTCAAAGTTATGCAATGCTCTTAGGTAATGAAGATAATAATACTTGAGAAGTGCAAGTTAGCACTTAGTCCATACACTGTATATTTTTCAATTCAAGTCAACTATTTTCGCTGCAGCGGAGGTAAGCTGGTGTGTACAGCGTAAAACGTGAAATGCCAATATCACATCTGAATCAGTTTTTTTATTATAATGGATACACTACCGTATTCAATATATAAAATGTTATGTAAGCTAGCCTATATTTATCTGTGTATTGGATATCAATTTTTGTATTGTCCAATTCTCCATTTCTCCAAATGCACATAGCGTCCACCGTTATCGAGCATTTAATTGTGAGCTTGCAGCTACTGACTGTTGCGTGTCTTCAAACAAAGGTGTCTTGCTTTCGGTTCATTAAATCAGTCAATTTGAAGTAATCTGATCGCTGATCTGATATCTGATCAGGAGTCATTCATTACACAAAGGATATTCAATGTTGAAAATGATCCTCATCAAATCTCTCACATCTCTGGTTGGACATAATACGAAGAGAACAGATTTCTCCAAATGTGTGCTGCAAACCTTGCAGCGAAAGCATGTTTTTAGCGGTTGCATAAGAGAGCGACAAACGGGATGACATGTTTGCAATACATGTAAACAATTAATTCTTCAGTCTCTCTCACTCTGGTCTCTGCAACCATGTTTTCAATTAGGTATATAACCAAATTGTCTCTTATAGCATTGATTTGGATGGAATATCATTCATTCTTTTTCAGCTAATTTGTATGGAGACTGCAGGCTGGTCTCTTGAGGTGCAAGAGCCATTGTGGATGGGAGTAGTTATAAGAGTGTATCACTTACGTTTTGGTATTTGAAAACCTTCTTCTTTCAAGAGCTAAAGGGTTGAGACATGATGGTGACATGTTTCATCCATTAGGTGGTTGTGCTGTTGGCGAGTTGTAAATTTATAATAGATTTGCACATGTTTGCTTGTTGTAGTAATCGTTCACTCTTTGTTTTCTGGTGTACACATGCTGTACACGTGTTGCATGATTAGGCTAAACCCTGTGTAAATGTAAATGACAAGTTGTCCTATGCCCTGACAATTAGCCTTATATAAGCAGATTTTTTTTTATTTGAGGCAACTTTTAACAAGACGTGAATTTCAAAAGTAATGAAGGACCACCACGAATACCACTATCGACTGCTTCCACACCCTTCACCTACACTTCCTCGCACACCTCGGCAAGAGCTAAGAAATTACTGATATTGCGAATTTCAATTAAACAACGAATATTCAATTTGCTCGCCAGGCAGCTCTTCTCTGCTACCATACAGCTGGCAATCATATTTTCTGCAATATTTGTCATTATACTCTCTCCACGTTGGGATTACAATGCTGAAGCAACAAAATAAATTTAGGATTCTACCTGCGTGTCCTCACGCACACAAAAGCACACATCAGCAGAGAGAAGTGTTGTTCTAATGGATTTCTTTTATGTATTACATAACCTAATTTACAAACTCATACTCGCTAATAACGAATGGAAATATTGGTTTTTTGATGCCACGGGCATGGTATTCAAAATAAATATAGTAATAACTGATCCTATATGCATCTCATCATATATGGCGGTGGTGGAGTGAGCTATTACTTAACTCTGCCGTTGTTGTTGCTCTGTCGTGTTCATAAATGGGAAATTGGTAATTATTATTACCTAGAACGATGAAAAACGTTGCCAAACCAAAAAAGATATTTTTTGAAGCGTTGTGATATTAACTAATCTATTCTTCTCCGCACCAGATTAGCAAAGACTTTGAGGTGCAAAGTCGGCGAAACTTTGTCAGGTATGACGGAGATGATGAGGCATGGGATAATTTGAAAATAATAGTATTTTGTAGGTAATAAGAGGCAAAGGATCAGATCATAGGCCCGAGAGTGGCCCACTGACTGCGCGTGCATAAACATGAAATGACAGCAATAAATTTTTGTTTGCATAAACCATCCTGTACGCCTGTCTATCTCGCATGTAAAATCCCATCCCTTTGTCAACCAAACGGACTGTTTTTAAAGAGACTGTCTAGCTTCGGGTATAAGCGATAAGGAGCACAATGGGAGGTACACACAGGTTGCAGTTCGAAGTTGATGTAATGATACACACGCAGCCGTTGTAGGCTGTAGACGCACATGGTCCCCGAGGAAAGAAGTGTAAAATGCAGCAAGTGATTGGGTTGGTAAAAAAGGTGCAAGATGGTTTTTCGTAGATAGTACCTGCACGTTGCACACACCACCACCACGGAAGAGGAACTTTTGGTGACGACCAAAAAGTAGTTAAAAGGTGCTGTTTCATGTAGAACATCGTTATCATCATCCTTTCCATATTCACTGGCTCAGCAAGTTAACTTTGCAACGAGAGCCATTATTGAAGCAGTGTGTGAGATGAGCGCATTGTGGGTGCTATGGATTAGATCACCTCAAATGGTTGATCAGTCATCATCATCTCACCGCTGGATTGCTACACGACATTACTCAGCGAGAGGCTTTTACTCAGCGAGAGGCTTTTCTTCGCCATTGTGCTATATGAGATGATGGTTTGTCATAATCATTACGTACTCGTTCATTGAGTAGAGCGTAACGAATGTGCCATCCTGGTTGTTTAAAAATTAGGTATATGCATTTTAACATTTAGTGCATATTTCTCGACGGAGGAACGACAGGGTTTCAAAATGATTTCTTCGTCTCTTCTTGTGACATGGCTTGCAAAAATTATGGACGGCTAAAATCTTACTAGCAACAAAATGATTTTAAAAACTGAAAGACAGAAAATTGTGCACTTCTTATTTCATTATTCTGTCAAAAGTGAACTGATACTTTCTGAAGGTGACATTAAGGTATAGGCGTTCACATATTGTCTTAGAATATGCAGTCAATAGTCTATCGGTTTTGTCAAATTGGCAAAAATAATAATTTGAGAAACACTTTCTTCCATTGTTCCCTCTTGGGCTTCGTGAATTTTAAGTGGTTCTCAAGTTGAGGAGGAGGATGACCACTTGATTACAGTAAACAGTCTGGTAAACCCCAAGGAATGCTGTCTATGCTGCCCTTTGAGGGAACTTTTCATCAGCGAAAGGAACGGCGACTCATGCATGCCACTTAAGCGAAAGGAATTCGCTTGTTTGTGTTGCTAGCATTGAATAACTTGTAAAAAAAGCAAGAATGAGAATGGCTATGCGTACGTACACTTATCAGAAGCCATTTAAAATTGTGATAATTTAGCCTCGTAATATGAGGTAGCGCGACAAACACTTGACGATTATGTAAGTTTTAGGTGGCAACAGGCCTTTCGAGTATGACATTTGGAAACAATGGATTTCTCTTGTGAGACGACTTAATTACAATGAAATCATACCCTAAGCCACCTGCTGTATTGGAGAATGAGTTTGAGATGTACTAGAAGAAAGAGAAAAAACTCATGTCTTTAAGTCTTGCCTGATTTTTTTGATGGGCACGGATTTCAATAATCCTTTGGATCTAAATATGCGAGTGAGTGTTGCGAGGAGGATGACCATATAAAGGGAAGTCTGGGATACTCGTGAAGTGGACGCAGAGAGACAGTTAATTATTCAGATATCGCCTTTCTGCTCTCCGTGTAGTCCACTTTGTAGTAAAATCGTATCCCTCGTGTTAAATCTTTCACGTTTGTATTTTTATCTGTGCACCTAACATTATGCAAATTGCGATTTTTCCCCTGAAGATGACAAGCGTTTTACATGGGTCGTAGAGAAAAAGTTTGACAATGGTGTGGTCTCACAAGTCAGTCACTATCTCCTCGAGCCTGTTCTTCGGATTGGCTTTGACTATTGATAATATATGCATAATAATATGTGTGGTAAAGTTGTACGAATGAATATATAGTATAATAATATATCTGCGTACAGATTTAGGCATGTCATCTGCATACGAACATCAATTGACAGAAGAAAAGTGAAGTGGGGTAGTGTAATCGGAGACGACCATGCACACTTTCATTTGATTATTACAAGGGAAATGTTGACGTGAATATTTTTGGCACACATATGCTGCAATGCTAATGCCACACAACGGGCTTGACTTCAGCTCGAAATTGTAAAGGTAAACAGGAGATGTGTGAAATTCAAAGTGACTCAAAGAGTCGAGCACTTTGTGATGGACATGTATTGATGATGTGTAGCCCTACGCATTTTCTTGAACAAACACCTTTTCATGCTATTTTATCTGTAACTAAAGACTTTTCAACCTTTTTTTTAAAAAGAAGTCATCATTGTTGGTTGACTCACATTTATTGACAAAAGTGAGCGGAATGTGAGGAGTCGTTTTCTGATTTTTCATAATTGTGTCAGATAAAGCAATCAATCAAATCCAGGAGCGAGTTTTGCAAGAGAATTTTTACAATTACACAAACAACTTGGCACGACACCCTTGCTGTACGCATCTCACAGTAGAAATTCAATACAAAGTGTTTGCCAATAAACTTTTATTGCTCTGAACCTTTACATTTTGCTGACAAAGAAATTTCCGGAAATCAACAAAAACGAGTGCGTTACACACACCATGCCATCATTACGATGTGTGAACTTGGCCTGAGTTTTTTCATCGCACCTGCTTTTGCACGCCTACAGCCTACTTTTCGATTTGAAATATGGAGGAATAAAGTGCATATTATTTGTCTCGTGGTGTGTTTTGATTTGAGAGGAGTGTAGCCTCTAATTTGAAAACTATGACCTATTACTATACCTTCCAATTGAGTGTGTTGTATTTCAGAATTCTGAGTATAGATGTGCGAGGATCACTACTGTTATTGTTACTTTTAGTGTTCATTACCAGCGATCATTTTAATTTTAATAATTTTTCCTTCTCTTATTGAATGGTGCAATTTTCTGATCTAAATTGTTATCCACACCACCGTTTAGTCGGCATGCGTGGTAAAAACGAGTTGGTACGTATAAAATACGGCTAGCAAGCAAAATAGTGCGGAGTGTGCAGCAGTGGCACAGGTGACTGCAATGAACAATACAGAAGTCAGCATAAGGTCTCAATTGTTTCCGTCTCGAGAAATCTAGCACATCGAGCAAGCACAACAATGATCTGATGAAAGCTTGTGATTGTGCGACGCGATTATACTATGTGCCATTATAAGACTCTCTACAATCGTCGTCGAATCGTAAGTACGTTTTTATATATGCAAAGAAAGGAGTTTTGAAAATGCTACTACTGTCAATTGCATTCCATGTATCGATCATCTCATCCTTATGTTAATACTCTGTCAAGTGTGTTTGATTAATGCATGTTGTGCTATGCTTCATGAATCATGATTTAATATGAACTGCTGAGGTGAACATCATGAGAAATGTAACAATACATCCCGATACATGAGGTGATCATCCCGATGAATGATACTTGCTGTGACTTTTCTGCATGTCGATCGTTCAACTCACAATCACGGGGAATGACTCGCTAGTTTACTGCTGATTACAAAGAACTGAATATTTATACATTTATGACCTAGTCAATTTAAAATAAAATCATCTCGTGCCATTAAATTAGAGCTAGAAAATCATAGAGCTTTGAGATGTAGATGCTTGCTTTCAGATTTCCTGTACATATTATGACTGATGAACGCTCAAAGGTTGACTTTATGTGAAAAGGCTTAATGAGACGGTGTGTGTAGGCATGAAAATAAATGTTGTAGTGCAAGTTTTAAATCAGCCGTTCTTAATAAAAAAGAGTTGTGGTGCAGGTGTGAAAAACATTCTGAAATCAGAAATAACGAATGCGGAATTTTACAAACTGTTCCTCATTTTATGTAAAATTGTAAACCTAAATGATACATCTTGCTTTTTGGCATATATCTGGAATTTATGGGCATGAGCATGCAATTTTATGTTTGTCATGCTCTGGATTCAATATATTTTTGCCAAAAAATTGTTAAACATTGTTTTCCTTCCTATTTATACACTATAGTTCACAAGTCCACTCTGTTTTTGCACACTTAGACATAAAAAGAATGTCGTAAGATTATTATCAGGAGTGGCAAAGAGGCTTCGTAAAAATCTTTTACTCTCTTCAGCGTACATAAGCCCTGCAGTAATTTAAAAGTACTAGTGAAAGAGCAAGTAGCAAGGTGTTAATTGCAAGACAACACAAATCCTTTTATGAGAGTGCACAGCGACAAAAATATAGTCATAAACCTAAATGGCAAAATAAGTTGTACGCGGTACATTGTATAATTCGCCAATACCGTGTGCAACGGTACCAGATTTGCGCCGACGAGTTCGGAGACCCTCTGCGTCCTGTGCCGAGAGACAAGACAATTCGAAACTGTTTTGCGGCAGAGACATAATTTCAGTTTCATATTGTCAATCACAAAAAAATGGTTGCGAGATATTCTTTTAATTTTTTATACATTCAGCGGAAGGATGAAGGTATTCGTCATCCTTGGCCTCTATAGCAACAGAAAAAATTTGGGGTCAGATTACTTTATTAGAGAGAGGATGGAAGTGGGAGATATTGAATAAGCTTTTTTTTATTATACTACTCTATTAAGCATATTTATTGTCATAAAGTAATGTAGAGAGCTGAATTGCACAATATTTTTACGAGTATGAGGATACTCAACACAATAGAGGATCTACAAAAGCAACAATATAATGAGATGCAAATTATTTCCTTCCAAGCAGCGTGTAATATTTTGCTTGTGTAATGCTTGGCAAGCGACGCCAATTAAGACACAACGAAATGCTGCTACTGCCACATCAGGAAATGACCTTTAATTTTTTGTTGGACAACGTTGTGGATCTGCTTCTAAGAAAAGTGGTCAAGACTCACGATAGATGGACATGTCGTGGTAAAAACGACTCATGATGTCCACATCTTTGCACTTTCCGTAGATTGCGAAAATTTTGTCGTGCCCATGTTTCTTTTATGATGGACATTGATTTATGACGATTCAAGTTTTAAAACTATTTGCTGTTCCCATTTTTTTCGCGAGCGGTTCTCGCCAAAAGAAAGAATACCTACACAAAGTTTACCGTAAATTTCATATTTTCAAAGTTCGTTCTCTCAACTATAATGTATTTTGAGCTGATTTGATCATATCTCATTTTCATATTTAATGTTGATCACAGAATCGGCCGGCGTTTACAGATTCGCTTTTATATACTCGTGTGACAAGTTGTAATGCAATTAGCATGCTTTATCTTGCAAAGGTAGTTCTTGTTTTGTACATTTTCAAAGTATAATGCTACTTTGAGGAATTACTTTATGCAAATCGTGAAATTCATTTTGCAATCGCGGATAGAGTTGGGAAGATGCAATGAAGGAAAATTGCACTTCTGCAACCAAGTCCACTGATTATATGGCTTTCCATCCTTCCATCATCTCGCGTTATGTGCGATTTTAAACACGCATTTAAAGAGGAGAGGCGAGCAGACAGAACCAGTTTTCTGCAACGTTATGCGTTAACAGCGAGCGTGTGAAGGGATAACCACAGATGGGTTAAAAATTAAGTAAGCCTCTTGATTCATTGCTTATTTTCCATGCTTAAAGCTATTTAGCATCACTAATAAAAGTTGCTCTAAACCTTGATTGCCACACTGCAATGATTCTTGACGCCTCGGTAGGCGCACAAAAAAAAGTCGCCACACACATTTTTTCCAAAAAAAAACTACACACACAACACATCGAAGTCAATACTTTGTCAAGTCTTGTCATCTCAGAATCAGTTCATCTAAACACGGTGTATTACAAGCGGTTGCGTCTTAGCACTGACCATTTTATTCTTACATTTTTTACATTATATGCGATTGCTGCTTGCATTTCAACAAAAAAAGGCGTAATTCTCTTTTTTCAAAAAGTAGAGTCTATAAAAAAGTAAGTGTTATGTTGCTCTTGCCTTTTGTTCTCGCATCTCACACTTTCTGCTAGGCTGCGGATTACGCAACGCAAAATGCTATTCAGTTGCAGTTGAGGTGCACGCGCTCGTCTTGTTCATCCTTGTACGTATGGTCATTTGCACCATTTTTTGAGACAAGAATTGTAAGCGCGAACATGTTTACGCGATTTTGTGCTTTTTTCGCTGATTTTCGCAAAATCGTGAGATAATACTGTCGCAATTTTCATTCATGAAGAACAAACTTTAAGGCGTTCAAGCATTTTGTGTGCGGTTACCAGTTTTCGTGAAGAAAATCAATGATTTCTTCACCGAAAATGCTGCTACTGTAAGTACTATGTCAAATATGTGGACATGTAACAATCATGCTACTAAGACATTGGAGAAACGGGCTTCATTCTGTTAACGGTATGTATCAACAGGGGACCTTAAGGTATGCTTTTGTTTTTGTTGAGCCGACGACGTCGCTCTCTCATGAAACAAAGTCACTAATTGTTCAGCGCAACCTTGGATTGCACGGCTTTATCGAGCGTTTTTTGTGTTAAATCAGATCACGTTAACAAACATTTTTGTTACTGAGCTTTAACGCGAAGGTCTCGCAATTTTAAGGGCAACAAACACGAAAACTTGAGATACCACAACGTGTTATTTTTACATAATCACATCATTTTCGTCACGTTTTCAAGCTGTAGGGGAAAACTAAAATAATGCGGAAATTATGTATGCTTGCTTCCAAGAACTGTGTCAAATTCTGGACCTTAATTAACCGTCGCCAGTCATACCAAATTATTATATTAGTGGAATTGTAAACATCAGATTGCGGAAATTATGTATGCTTGCTTCCAAGAACTGTGTCAAATTCTGGACCTTAATTAACCGTCGCCAGTCATACCAAATTATTATATTAGTGGAATTGTAGACATCAGAATTAATTCTGGGTTTGCCGACAGAGGAATAGCGACTCCAAATTAACTTCTGCCATTCTCCAGTCCAGCAATATCGTCTTCGCAAAGAGTGAAAACAAGAAAATTGCAAAAACTCATGCCGTCTCAAATATGACGTTGTTGAAGAGGTGATTCCAGCTATTATCTTGCATAACGTGGGGTCTTTAATGTGATGTTTTGATAAGTGTTGTCTACCTCCACATCAAGACTCTTCTACTGCTGAAAGTCTCATTTAAGAAACAACTCAATTGCCTTATTATACAATTACCAAATCCCCACTCAAAATTATGCAGCAAGGTTTTACATAAGTAATTTATCCTGATTGATGTGATATTCTTACACCAAGATTCAGTGTGAAGGAAGGCGCCTACGACACTGTGCATAACTTGTAAATGAATGCGGTGTGGTCCTTCTGTGTTATTGGTATATAATAGCGACTTCGTGCCGTCAAACACTTTGCGTGTATTTCGTCTTCGCAAGTTTTGTGTGCAAAATGTGCAATTTGCCCTCAACTATTGTCGCTTTTACAGGATTTCGCTGTTGCACGCAGCCAAACCCACTCTCATCACCACTTCAGTAGCTATTAATGAAATGATGAGGTCCACGCAGTTTCTGAGCAAATGTCACTGTACGACTGTAGTAAAGCCAGAAATTATGATTTTAAATGTCGTAAATGTCTTTAGCGACAGTAATAGCTGTAATGAAGGGATACAACAATGATTATGATTATTTCAACGAAGGCTGTGTGAAGTTCGCAGATTGCTAACAAGGTCTTCGTTCAGCAGAAATTACACTTAAACACAGAAACAATCCTCACAAAGGGCTCCTGCGTGCCAGGCTGAGGCTTGAGACACGTAATTGATTATGATTACGTAGTTTGTCAGTCACAAAACCTCTAAATACTCGTGTTGGCAAACTTGACATGTTTGCATGTGATGACATTAGTATTTGCGTGAAAAGTTTCAAAGTCGTGACTCTGATTTCAAGTGTACAACGAGCTCACTCGTGCACTTCTTATTACCACCTCTCCATCCATTGTATGCCATTAATAAGCACATCTTCTACAGTTCAAGCGAGTGTGGAGGTATTATTTATTTTACATATTTCCGTTTCCGACCGATGTACCATCGTAAAAGACAAATTGTACAGCTCGGCATTTCCTCCAATGTCTTTTTTAGAAAGTCTATCGTTACATTCATTCCTCGAGTTGTAACTGTTATGTAGTCCACTCTCTGCGTGGAAGTGTAGGTACGTTGACTCGTATCTCTTTTCGCGCCTTATCTTGATGCTAGCTGTAGGTATTTTGTGTGCCTAANGAAAGTCTATCGTTACATTCATTCCTCGAGTTGTAACTGTTATGTAGTCCACTCTCTGCGTGGAAGTGTAGGTACGTTGACTCGTATCTCTTTTCGCGCCTTATCTTGATGCTAGCTGTAGGTATTTTGTGTGCCTAAGCAAACAAGAGTCCTCCGAATCTCAATAATAAGAGCTAAAAAACCAAGCTCAAAAAAGTGTTGAAAAAATTGGGAGATATAATGCAAGTCTAATCTGTAGACTAATGATATTTGCAGTCGATTAACAAACAAAAAACTGGTACCTTTCTGTCATAATGATCAACTTTAGAAACCACACTAATCAGCAATCATTCTAAAAAGATACCGCATGATTGTACTGCTTACTACACACAAGAATGTTGGCCAAAGGCTTGCCTTAAGCTTCAGTGTCAGTCTGAGGTTTTGGTGCAGGTTACATTGTCAGATGTTGCAATCACATAATATACATGATCTCTTGCACATGTACATGAATACCACACAGACGCAAAACCGTATACTGCTATACCAAAGCACAAAAAATTACTGCTGCAATACTTTATATATTCAAATGATCCTCGCACTTTGTGGTATCTCTCTCGCACATAACTCAACCAAAATGATTACAGTGCAACCGTTTCCGCTTTAAGAGCTTCCACTCATGAAGGTCTAGGTGGGCCAAGAAATTAACAACTCGTGATTGCATAAACAATAGCACGTACATAAATAATGATGGCTTTGCAATACAGAGCAGAGAGTGTCTGTGCTGCTGTGAATAGTGCACCAGTCAAGCGCTCAAGAGACAGATAAATGGGATGCTATAACGCTGAAGGCATAATAATTTTTTTGAGCTACTGTCTTCCTGACAATAATAATGACCACATAATGGAAATCATACATAATGGTTGTGGACCTAGTTATGTGAATGAATGGGGATCACAGTAGAAAAAAAGATGGAGCGCTTAAGTTCACTTACACTCTTATTAGACCTAATTATTTCAAAGGCATTTCCGCCTGGGTGTGTTTATGGGTTTGTTTTCGTCTCCAAAACGTCTTGAAGACGAGTTTCC
>JAHZMW010001144.1:0-14735 GCA_027743745.1 Alloscopus bannaensis | reverse complement strand
TGGTCTTTGTATGTTTTATGTAGTTACAATCAGGACATGCTTTTTGGAAGTAAATCAGCATGGATGCTGACTCCGGAGAAGCTGATGATGTGCCTGACGAGGAGTGCTTGTCGAGGTTCCTGGCTGATGAGCTGGGAGATGAAGTCGGCCAAGATTTCATGGAGGAGTTCAAATCGTCGGAGCTATTCGACGAGCTTATGCAACAACTGACAACCCAAGGAAATTTAGACAATGCTTCGAGACGTTCCTCACAGGACTCCCAGGACAGAGGCAAGAGAGAATTTGAAGACCCAGTGGCAGGGGTGGATAATAACAGCTCTAAAGTCCAAGGAAATGCATCAAAAATCGTTCACTCAGATTGTCTACCTAAAACCTATAAATCACAAGCAACGGAAGCGGAAAAGAAACACCAGACGGAAACTGCAGCTACTGTTTTTAAAAACAAAATTAAGGATAATCTGAAAATATGTTTAAGGAAGCCTGAAAATGAAGAGAAGAAAAAAGGATCATCATCACATTTATCTGTGGAAGGCAATCGCGGCACTGCGGGTTCAGATCCACTACGAGGGAAGAAGATCCACTACAACCATAAGTGTTCGGTAGTAGTTTGTGATTTAACAAAGATTAGAAGGGCATTTCCTGATGGAATCCGTCACACTGTTATGTTAACGTTGCGATTGCTGCAAGAAATTAAGAACTACGAGGATAACGTCAAAAATACAATGGAGAGAAAACGGAGCATTTTAATTTCGAACTTGGGGATTGGTCGAAAAACGCCGTTGTCAGCAACTCAGGATAAATCAAAATGTTCTCAAGGTAGTTCGAGGAAGGTTCGAGTTGAGCTTGAAGAAAAACGGAGAGCGCATCACGGTGACTTCAGAAAAGTTGCGATGACAGAAGAACGATCCACCTCCCACGACAGCTCAAGGAAAGCTACTGTTGAGGAAAAAATGACTGCGCATGAAGGTGGCCCCAGGAAGGTTGTGGGGCATGAAAGATCTGCCTCATCACAGGACTGCTCAAGAAAAGTTGTTGCTGAGGAAAAAGTGACTGCGCATGAAGGTGGCCCCAGGAAAGTCGCGACACAAGAAAGATCTACTTTACAAATCAGCCCCAGGAAAGCTACTGCCGAGGAAAAAATTACTGCGCATGGAGGTGGCCCGAGGAAGGTTGTAGGACATGAAAGACCAACCTCACAAGACCGCTCAAGGAAAGCTACTTCTGAGGATAAAATGACTGCGACTGACGTTGGCTCCAAAAAGTTTGCGGAAAAAGTAAGATCTCCGTCGCAAGGCAGCTTCGAGGAGAATAATACGGCTGAAGAAAAATTGACTGCGAGCGAAGGTGGGCACAGGAAAGTTACGGAGCAAGAAAAAATTACCTCACAAGGTAGTCCCAGAAAAGATAGTGTTGAGGGACAGTTGACCACGGGTGAAAGCGGAGGGAAGATTACGGTAGAGCAAGACAGAAAAGCTCTGGCCGGAAAAGCCTCTGTTGAGAAGCAATCAAATCCTCTTCAAGTTAATTCCGACAAGGTTCCAGCTGTCGCTATATCTTCTATTTTGCAAGGTTGGTCCAGAGTTGTTTCCGTTGAGAAAAACTCGAATCTCTCCCTAACTAGTTCTCAAAAAGCAAGAAAGGTTGAAGAAGAACCGGTGCCACCGTCGAGTAGTGCCACACAGGACTCAGTTGTTGAAATAACGGCTCCAGCTCCAAGTCCACTCAATACAATACCTAGTACAGAAGATCAACCGAGCGAAAAAAAGAGAGCGCGGAAGGTTACTTTCGAGGTTTCTGTAGTAGATGCTGAAAAGAATGAACAAATCTTGAAGGACAAGCCAGCCAGGGCACTGTCGCTGTTGCCAAAGCGTGATGGACGTAGTATTTCTAAGGATTCAGATGGGGAATGTATGTCAAAATCGGATTTGGTCACGGGTAGTAATAGAATAGAATCAGCTCATGAAAACAAGTCTGAATCACATGAAAGTGAGCAAATGTCCCATGATACAGTTACACAAGAGTCGGCATCTATAATGCCTGAAGAATGTGCTGACAACATTGAGTCAGGAGACGAGAAGAAAGACGTTGGAAATAAGAAGTCATCATCTCCGGAGCGGGTCGTTGGGAAGAAGAAGAAAGTCATTGAGTCTAGCAGCGATGACGGCGATACAAGGAAAGACGATACCGACACAACTGAAACACCAGAGAGAAAAAAGAGCAGCGATGAAGAGCACGCTGCTCGGTGTAATTCGCGAACGTTGCAGTTTGAAAGAAAAAGAGAGCAAATTGACTCTCGGTCAAGGAAGTTTGATAGGTTCGAACATGAACGGCAAAGAAAATTGGGAGAGAAAAAGAGAGGTAAACAAAAATCAAAAGAGAAGGAAGCCCTTGAAGACTTTTTAATTGAAAAGCCATTGCCTCCTTCATTTAGGTAAGCACCCTGTTTAAATTTTTTTGACAACTTTGTGGACTCAATTTAATTACTTTTGATTATGATTTAGAATCCCGAGGCGATCAACAGGTGAGAGGTACCGGGGACCTGCGGCTACCACCACTCCTTTAGCTGTTAATGATGTACCTAAGGAGAATCTTCAGTTTGAAAGATTCAGAGAGACCAAAAATAAGGATAAGGATAGAAAGCATAATGACTTTCGTGGACAAAGACAAGGGCAGGATAGATTTAAGCGAGATCAGGAAGTGTACGACAGAAGTAGAGATGATTGGAGAGTGACTTTGCTGGCACCTGAGGAGATCAAATCAGAAGACAACAGCGATCGACTTCACCCGCCTCCAGAGCAGGATGCTGAACCTGAACCATGTTGGGATGATGAACCCGAAGTTAGCACATCTGACAATTGTAAAGATGCGGATCAAGATTTACAGGATGTGAAAATAAAAATCGAACCCTTGGAGAACGACATTGTTCGAACGCAGGAACGACAGGATGGTGGTGTCAAGCAAGAGCATTTGGAAATTTTGAACGTAGAAATTCCCATAAAAGAGGTTATGGTGAACGCACTTGCAGTCGGAGTTGTGACATTGCTACAAGGGACTGAAAGTATTGACTTACCAGATACAGATGACGTTCCCAACCTTGCCGAAGCAACGGTAATGAAGTTAGCGTGGTGGTTTAAAAGTTGCGACATTGACTCTATGGATTATGACTCGGACTCTTCGTCTAGTGATAGTGACAGTAGTTATATTGCAAATTTGAATCTAACGTATTCAGAGGAAGAGGAGATGCAGGGAGGAACTTTGTACGGTGGTGCTCCTGATCCCGTCGAAGAACTTTGCGTAAGTATTGAAGTTTTAATTTCTCCCATAATGAATTTTGGCGAAGGATGATGATAGTTCTGGTTTCCATTCGAAAAGGAACATTTGTGTGACTGCAAACAAATAGTATTAATACAACTTTGGGTTGGGTCAATGGTAAGGTTAGGATGAAGTTGGGTTGGATGGATGGTTATTGAAATTATTGTTTTAGGGTCGGGCTTTACTCGCAGCGCAGTACCGAACCGGTCCTGGTGATACATTTATAAATATTTTTCAAATTAGAAGCGGTGCTGTGTACGAAAAGGAGAATTTTCAGGTAAATCAAATTGTTACAGAATAATAATACTTAAACGACCTTCGGGTTTCAAAAGATTTGTTTGTGATGATGACTCCTCTAGGCAGTTTGTAAATTGTGCAACCAGTTAGTTGTTGGGAAAGTTCAGTTGGCAACTCACGTGTTAAGTGACACACATATCCGCAAAATGTCCACTGCAGGTACTTAACGCGATACGCTTCGCTCTCTAATCCAGTGTAGTTGACATAAGTAGCGCAGGAAATTTAAAGTATTTTTTCTTGTGAAAATTGAGGTATGGAAAGTGCAGCTGGTGTCGATTTGTCAAAAGACCTGCCAGCTGTAGAATCCAAGGATAAGGATAAACTTCCCAAAAGTGAACGTGACAGGCAACCAGAAGGCTCAGGAAAAAGTAGAGGAGACGATGACAAACATAAATCGGACACTATGAAGAAGCACAAGGATAAAAAGTCCGAAAAGAGGAAAAGATCTAAGGACAGATCCCGGGATAAATCGCGTGATGACAAACCGGAAGATGCTGAGATTAGCCATACTTCCACTGGTAGTTTACATGTCTGTTTTACGCTTGCTTTATGTTCCACGAATTAAAACAAGTTTTATTATTGCAGGCCTTCCAATCAAGATTCCTGCAAGTGCTGTGCCTGTTAGAAAGCGGTCGCACTCAAAAGGCCATCGCTCTCGCTCACGTTCTCCTCGTCATAAACGTACGCGTAGTCGGTCTCCTCATCACAGAAATTCAAGATCAAGGCACAGGTCTAGATCGCGCACCCCAGTTCAACGTATTCCAAGATCACCCACAAGAATGAGAGAAGAAAAGATGGGAAGATCCACATCCGCGGAGAGGGCAGAAAAGTTTATAGCTAAAAACAATAGTTCGCGGTCACCTTCCAACGGGCAATCTCATAAACGTCATCGGAGAAGTCGAAGTAGATCAAAGACCGGACCGGTGATGCCCAAACGAGACAACAGGGAATTTAATGAAAAGTTAGCACTGACAGCTGAAGGGAAATGGACCGATAATTTGGAACGAAGCTGGAAGTTAATGGAAGCTGAAGAAGCCATGTAATATGAACGTAGTAGCAGGCAGGCCTTTACGACTAATTGGGAGATTTACTTACTGATTACGAATTTGTTGACGCAGGTATATCGAGCAATTTGGGGAGAAAAGCAAGATGATGAAGGAAGCTCCTGAACAGCATCCTCTTTATGCTGATGAATGGAAACTATTTTGGCAACAAAAGTATCAAGAATTGGAAGATGCAGGCAAAGACCCGGACAAATTCGACTTTGTTCCAGAGTGGAAGGATTATTGGTCTAAGAAACTCAAAACATTGCTTGAAACCGAGTGTGAAACTGAAATGTGAGTATGTAATGCTTTTAAAATATTTGTTGAAGGGTTAGGTCTTTCTGAACTTTTATTCTGTTTCAATCGATAGCAAAATAATCAAAAAGAGACACGGAATGGACATTGAGTCTTTGCAGAAGATCAGACTGACCAAGGAACCTAAAAAAATTCTTCCACCTGAGCCACCTGTCATATCACATCCTACTCTAGCAGTACCTATTCCACAATCCTTACCACTCTCAGAACCCTCGCCTGGTGCGACACCATCATCGAAAAGTGATTCACATGTTCCTGATGATATGTCTGCTCGATCAATGTCCTGCTCTGAAGGAGAAGAAGGTGGTCAGTTTATTCTTTGCATTGAAACGTTAATCTTTTCTTGTTACAATAGAAAAATAAACATGAGAGGTTTTGTTAAATGTTTATTGCTTAAATGTTTTGCAGGTGCGATGAAGGCTGAACTTTCCAGACCTGCTGGAAACGTTCTGATTTCCAAAGGACCTCCGGTGACGGTTACTGCGAATGACGTGATTTCACAATGGGAAAAACTTAAGACGGGGGGAATCGGTTCGTCTAGACAGGGTAATACGCTGGTACAAACCACAGTAACGCAAGTACCCAGTCGGAGGTCCATGGAAGAGAAGTCTGAAGCTGATTCAGGAAGTATCGCTAGCTATGATTTTGATGGTTTTGATTTAGTTCAAGTTCTCCGTTTGATGTCAAATTTAGAGGATCAATTAAGTTTCCTTGCTCCTAAAGTGCAGGAGTACTTCAAAACGGTTAGTGTGATTTCATTTCTGCCTTTCCGTGTTCTATGTGCGCTTGTAGGTTTCCCATATAAATCAAAAAGAGACGCATTTATTCATGTTCTTTCACCACTTTGACATTAATGGCGATAGGCAGAAGAGCTGGATCTGAAAAAGCGCAATAAGTCAAACGAATTGTTGGAACAAGAGGATTTTGTAGTATTGCTATTTCAAGCTCGAGACCGTTTTATGGCATTGGTTAGTTCATGATACAATAAAGTCATT
This sequence comes from Alloscopus bannaensis, assembly GCA_027743745.1. Classification (NCBI taxonomy): domain Eukaryota; kingdom Metazoa; phylum Arthropoda; class Collembola; order Entomobryomorpha; family Entomobryidae; genus Alloscopus; species Alloscopus bannaensis. Next base: position 8,773 of record JAHZMW010001144.1, on the reverse strand, counting down.
GCTGATAATGGCAAAATGTGGAAGTTTGCATCATGAATTTGCATCCTCTATTTAAAACTGCAGATTCGAGCTAATGTTCTGCCAAGAGATAAGTTGAAGAGTTTAAATCTCACTGTGTATGGGCTTAATGCAATACTGGATTCTGAGCCGTGTCAAAAATACCATGCAAGTGCGAAGCTGGCGGCGGTTCCCACATCTTCGGAAGTTCGCAAAAATGAGCCAGAGTTAGCCAAAGAAAGGAAATCCGAAACGAATGCACCAAGTTTAGAGTCCAGCGAACAGCTTACTCCAGGCAGCAGCATACCTTCAGGCATTAATGCGTCAGCGTCTCAAAAGGAAGAGGTGGCCCGTTTGCTTGCTGGCTTTATTCTAAACATGGGGAGAGAGGATATGACGGATAAGGAGCTTCAAGACTTTGTCATGAAGATACTGCAACCCGCAACCGATACTACCACGCGAGTAGAAAAGCAAACCTTTGTTTTATCTGATTCAAATGCTTCGTCGTCTGTGTCAACATCTGCAAGAGATTCGTGGCGTGTTCCAGAAGCCTCCAATACATTGCCGAAAACATACTCCGTTGCTTCATTGAGAGGAAGTGCTTTCCCGACGCTTACGTCCATGATGCCGTAAGTTTTAACATTCTTCATCTTGACTAACGTTTAAAATTGGTATAAATTATGTAAAAACTGGTATAAATTAATTGTTTCTGTAGGGGACCTGGGAAAGAGGGAATTGTAAACAAGTCCAGTTCGTCCGAAACTGGCAGGCATTCTCCATTTAGTAAGCGGGATTTTACGGGAAATCCAGATGCAGAGTCAATGTCCCGTAGTCGTGATAAGGTCAAGTGAATTGGGATACCACTATGTATTTCTATCGTTTGCATTTAATCTTCAGCAAAGTACTGTAGCCTTGAGCGTCACAAGTCTTTGTATAGCGTAATTATATAGAAATCTATGTTGAGCCACTTGATGATACTTTATGTCCTCTTTATGAATTTTCTCAAAACACTGTTGGGATCTACTTTAAATGAAAAATGTAGTTGATATAGCTCACTACAAATTTGCCTCGCCTGGAGAAAATCCTAACTTTAAAAACGAATAAATAAAACGTTGTCAAAAACGAAGTTTGGAAAAGCTACTTTCTTTTAGTCATCATAATTGCATCGAATTCTCAGATTTTCTTATTTAGTTCTTTTGAAATTTTATAGGATGAGTTCAATATGCAATCGGGACGCATACCAATGCTACCGAAGCATTTTGAAATTACAACACAACAACTCACAAAATCGAAAGCTGGAAGTTCCACCAACAAAGAATTGTTTAATGACCTGTGCAAGAGAGAAGAACAGGAAGCTGATACTCTTACAACAACATCACCCACTCAAACCGTTGGGCTATTTCCTCCTGGCATAATGAACATGATCATGAAGGAAAGGAACAGTCGGACCCAGGAAGTGCATTTACAAACGCATGAAATGCATGAAGTGGACGTAGAACAGGGTGAAGTTCTCTCTGAAACGGAACGTAAACCACTTCGTTTTTATCGTAAAGGAAGAAGGCGGAAGCGAAAAAAATATCGCGAATACGTTCAAAGTGATTCCAGCAGTACAACAACTAGTACGGAAAGACGGAGACAGAGGAGGAAGAAGCGGAAGAAGAGAAAAGGGAAAAATGAGAGCAGAAGGCGCCTTCCATCCCTTACCAGTAGTGAAGCTTCCGTATCCGTGAAGTCTACCAGCAGTTTAAAACTTCGCTGTCGAACAGCACCTCCACGCGAGTATATGTAAGTTTGCTTCTTTAAGGTTACGCTTGTATGATGTTACTGGTTCCCTGTAAATATCCTTTAATTTGATTTCTAACGTTCCTAATATTTAGTGAGGAGGACGGCGAAATCTGGGATAACAATAAGGAGCAATTCCACAACAACAGATCACCTCTGCGAGAAAGTAATTTCAGGACCACGGGTCTAGGCTATGCTGTTGACGATGTCGAGTCTCTTCAAGCTTCACCGCCTCTTTCTGTAGTTAGCAACTATAGTATTAAGAGACTCGACGAGGAGAACTCTCTGAAAGGTTTCACCTGTCACCGGTCGCCACATCCGATCCCCAGACCACTTTATGGGTAATGTTTACAATAAATCTTGCGTCATTTTGTAACTGTTATGTGTTTGATTACCTATTAATTACAATTAATAATTATGACAGACGTGACAATGACGATGTAGCTTCCAACATCTCGAAAATATCCGTACCCAACTCTAGGAAACCATATGAAGACACTCATGTGCCAAATCAACTTCGTAATAAATGTTTAGCTTCTAAACGAGAACCGGTAGTATCCAAAGTCAAAGTTACGCCAGTGGCCGAAACGTAAGTCTCTCAAAAGTACCTAATACATTACACTGAATGATCTCGAGTCTAACCCTACCCGATTCATAGATTTTGGGGATCAAAGGACGACGCAAGGTCATTGAGCTCGATTAGCAGCACGTTGGAAACTTTGGAAATTCCTACAACTGTACAGACTCAAGTCGTAGTACCAGCAAAGATTCAACGGCAATATCGAGTAAGCCTTGACCAAGGCGAGAAGGAACCCGGTGAAATATCCACGGAGAGTGATGACTAGCGATTTTTTTGAAAAGTGTAAGTCCTGCACGATTACTGTAATTAGCAGTTAATTACTCAACCAATCTTCATGACAGTCACGTGGGAAAAGTGCAATTACTTCAATTGGACTGATTTTACCGTTCGATTTGTTAGGTATTTACATAACCTAATCTGCAGGATGTGATTATTTTGGATCGGTTTCTATCAATTATATGATAAATTAGAAACAACGTTATTTGTTCATTTAAATAGTTTAATACATAAGAATGTCTCTTGAATAAATGCTGTTGGAATATATATAGTTAGCTACACACAATTTTCACTCACTCTTATCCTTTTCTTTAATATGAAGAAAAACACACGACAACAGACATACTCCGACCATCATTGAAAAGGCACTGGCATAGTATGGAAACGCCCCTGGTATAAATCGTTCATACTGCGTATGTTGGAGAGGTCGAACAGACACCTAAACCAAACCAAAACGGGAGTATTTATAGTAATACGGAACCAGGTAGCGAACTAGGAGTAGGAAACCAGCTTTAGTAACTTACCTGAGTGGCACTGTTAACAAATGTGTAGCCTTTCCTGTGGTAGTCAATTTTGAACTGGTATACACCGTACACATCCGGAATTTTAAAGCGAGCCTCGTACAACCCAGACTTGTTCGGTACACGTTTCAGAGTCGTTCGTACAAAAGGGTCAATGCGAACGAACTCCAACTGCACATCATCAGCAACATAACCAGTCCATGCCCCATCTTTCAATTCTTCCAACACCACTCGGTAAACCACCTCATCAGTAACTGTGTATTCCCGAGGAGCAGATGTCTGACCAGCGATGTGATGTGTAATGTTGCTCAAGCGCAATACTCCGTTCTCCTTGAAGACCCAGTCACTCAGTGCACGAACGAGAGCCTCATTTCCTGATTTCTCGAACAACTGGCCACCCTAAAAACATTATGAATCCCTTCACTTTTGATTGATTACTACAAAAATTCAGTGTCGGGGGAAGGATTTAATACCTGCTTCTGTACTCCCAATGTGAAAAACTTGTCAGAGAAAAAGTCCAATGAGCCAGAGAAGATGACTCGAGCATTGTTTCTAGCTTGTAAAGCCGCAATCAAAACTGTATTCTTCCCCACTGTATGAGGATACTGGAAGTAAAATTCGTCAAATGAGGTATTAAAAATGTATGCTTTTTTATAGACGGTAAGATGACAAAATAACTTATTAATTAAATCGACAATCATCTTCTACCTCCGAAATGGGTTTGGTGGGCTCGTAAGAATAAGCCGTAGAGGACGCCACCAGGATTTCCAAAACCAATGGATTTTCTGGGTCGACAAGCAAGCTGGAGCCCTCATATAGCAAGGGAGTCTGAACTTCCTTTCCAACAATTATTGGAGCGTCCACCAAGTTTTTCGAGTCAACAGTAATGAGAGTGTGCTGAAAACGTCGAAGAATATCAATCAATAATGTATTTAAATGTTTTGTCTGGCTCGATAGATTTTGTGTACATCACAGTACAAATCAATACCTTTCCCTTGTCGCTTCGAACGTCATAATTCAAGTGATCAATGACATAAGAACCAGCGTCGTCCAACTCGACGCCAAACTCCGCGGCCAAATCCCTAATAGCGTCTCCAGCGGATGGGCTTCCTGCTGCCAAAACATTTCCTCCTGCGTCCACGAATTCTGCAATTGCCTCGGGACTCAAATCACCTCCGAGCTCATCAGTTCCAGGTGCAAAGATAATCAAATTCTGGTACAGCCACACTCCATACTTTTTGAGACTGAGCAAGGGATCGTCAGACATCTTAAACGTAAGCTGGTAACCATTCTCTGTGACAAAAAATCAGTTCCCAATTGAAAAACCAAGTTTTACTCAGCTACCTTATACCAGTACATGTCGTCGTTACCTTGAAGTCTCCTAAAGAATGTCGAATGTGTCTCCTTTATCGCAAGATTATCCACAAGTACTAGAGTGCCTTTATTCGGGTGAGGGGTTTGTGAGCTGACAAAATCCAAGAGGATGAAGCTAATTGAGACTAGGAGGATGAGAGAAAGTCGCGATTGAAACCATCTTTGGCTTGTTTTAGACGTCATCTTCAGTTTGTAACCGCAGCGAGTGATATCGCTCCTTCGTATTGATCTGAAATTGGCAAAAACAATCATTATGACAATTGTTTACGAGGTGTAAAACCTCCTAATTATCCTAATTTTGATACAGATGACGGATAAAAACAGACAAATCACAAGCTAATCACATGCTCCAGTTGACAGTTTAATACTGGAAAGAAACAACGGGCAACGTTGCCAAATTTCAAACTATTCCCTCAATCGCCTGAATTTCTCGAAAATTACCAAATTTCCCAGTGAAACAACTAATTACTACTAGACTACAATAACATACGCGTGGCACGACTTACATCTTCAAAGTCCACGATGACAATCTTTTAGCTTACCGGCGATTACCAATAGAGAGACGACAGCAGAAACAGAGAACCGAGAGAGAGAGGTTTGTACTTTTTACTTTTATTACAGATGCAAATAGTAATCAAAACAAGAACTTCTCACAAACCACGCTATAAAGCGAACATGACACATGAAGTATATCCACCACCACCACCCAATTGTTCTCTTCTGAGTATGAGCTGTAAAAAAGTGACAGAATGCTGCAGATTTGAGGTTTGGTTGCAACTTGCAAGTGTATTTTTTCAGTGTATGTTTGTTCTGGACTCTCTGGATAAAACAGAAACTCAAATTGTGCGCCTTTCGAGACCCAGTGGACTTTTGTGCAGACGTGTCATCTCGACGCAGCAGAGAGGAGTGTATTTCGCAAGTAAACATTAGGATTTTGTGTACAATACATGNCAGCAGAGAGGAGTGTATTTCGCAAGTAAACATTAGGATTTTGTGTACAATACCTGATACAATACAGTTTATCGTTTGGATGGCGAATATTATGTATGAAATTTTTTACTTCGATAAGATTGAATGTGTCAACTTTCTATGTATGTATCAAACAAAGATAAACTGCATGCAATTTCACGCATTTTATGCTCGTTTAGTTTTTGAAGGGTTGTCTTCAAATTGTTGTAGATAGAGACGATTTTGCGACATTTCTTAGATTATACGAATTAATTGATGTGGCCAGGGCTGGATCCTAATATCATGCAAAGTTTGACGATTTACTTTATCAACGTAGTCTACATCGGCAACTCATGCACCGTTCTCAAGTACATTTAAATAGAATTATGTACAATTTCATAATATATTATCGCTTAGATAGAATATCAAATATTCAAAATAAGAGATGAATGACAATTTGATATCATTGTAAGTCATCTAAAATCATACCGAATGGTATACCTAATATGTATTCTATATTTAAATCTGTCAGCTACGGAGTACCTGCTAGACCATAATGGTGTTATTTTGTGATAATTGTAAGCGATTGAAACGAGAGTTTCGACGATTATTACATAGTATTAATTACTACGACTTTTTTTATTCTCATACCTGATCACAAAGGCAGTAAGTTGGCTCATCAGGATCAATGGCGTATTGTTGAGGGGAATTGTCGTCTTTACTGTTACTATTTCCACTGCTTTGTTTCGCTTTTCTTTTCTTCGTCTTCTTTTCTTGAGTCTGCGCTTTTTGAGCTTGCTTCTTAGTCGACGATGAGGTGTAACCTGACCCGCTGCTTTCTCTAGCCTTCTCAGTCGTTGAGCTACCATGATCAGTGGCTGCCGAAGTGGCTGATGTTCTTGAAGAACTGCCTCCGCTCCGCTCGCTACTTCTGCCGTTAGTCTTCTGCGGCGGCGGCGGGGGCTGCTGATCTTCGGATGAACTTGTATTTGAAGCGTCCGCTGAAGACGTTTGTGCCACAGTTGGTCCAGTAGATTGGCTGGTTGTATGGGTTTGAGAATCTCTATCGCGGTCACGGTCACGATCACGGGATCTACTTGAAGTTACCACATGTGTTTCATGGTGATCCCTTGAAGTGCTAGACACAGTCTCGGGGTACGACGTTGCCTTCAAGGACGCCGGGCCAAGAATTGATGGTCTGTAGATCTCGTGACGAACTCTGCGAGCGCGTTTGATATTTCTTTCCGCGGTTGGCGGAGGAGGATCCTTAAATGGTGTTTCTGGGGTATCTTGTTCCTTGCAAAATTCGGCTACAACAAAAAAAGTACATGATTTCGTTATGTATTCGGTCTACTCTACTCGGAAGTAATTTTTAATGTTCCGGGAAACTATACCAAGATTTTTTCGGTCCACATCAAGCTGTCTCGTTTTATTTTCTATATGATCTTGTATTCCTTGCATAACCTGAAGACTGTCATCCCCCGTGTCTTGGGCTTTCATTAAGATCTGTTGCAGGCGAAATACGGCCTTCTTTTTGTCCGGATTTAGATTATCTGAACTTATTGGATCACCATCATCGTCACCAAGAAGTATAGCCATCGCAGCTTCCAACTCCCGAATATAAGCTTAAATATATAATGAAAACAAAAATACAATATACAATGCACAATTGTATACCTTAAGCCATCAATTACGAATTCGCGACACAAGTGTAGTATGTACTAACAACGGTTTTTCAACTCACTCATATAGTTGGATCCCATTTCAAACATCCTAGTTGTTTGCCGAATTAGATCATCAGCCATGTTATCGTTACATTCAATGAAATCTTCGACATATGTTGCAGAGTAAAGTGCTTCCAGCGCCTGCTGACCCAAAAGGGCAGGGTTAGTCACAGAAGCCTCATTCCCACCTAGATTCATTTTAAAAATCAAAACGTCATCAATTTAACTGCGCACTGACGACTCAGACGACTAAAGCCTGATAAAACATTGTTGTTGTTTGACATGAAGCTGAACATTATATTATAACCATCGGCGATTAATTGTTTGTCACTACTAAATCACCTTTGTTACTCGACGCTCCACCAGATTTCTTTGCCACTCCCTGTTTGGACTTGGAAATTGTTGAAGACACCGAATCACCCTTTGACCCTCCACCCGAGTCATGCTTGTCCGATTTCTGACTGAGCCCCAACGGCCCTTTCTTGGCAGACGATGACATTTTCTTCTTCACAAACTTTAACAATAACAAACCTTATTCTTGCTTGTAGACTACAAGTTGTAGTTGATAGTTCAGCAAAGCTCAACAACAAACCCCGAACGTCACATCTTTTAATACAAATTTCAAAGTGTACGGACACACATCTAGAGATGAGAGATTCTACTAATTTGTCGGCAACCCTCCTTAAATACTACAACTCATGTTCTCCATTTGACACAAATCTCACTTTCCGGCTGTGCCATTTTTGTAGATATGAAACTAACCAACCAACTATTACAACAAACTCCGTAACTAATTAAGACAAAACTCGTGAAGATTTCCTCCAAAACGGTGCCGATGTTTACGTAAGTCTCGCAGCTGCAACTTGCTTCCACCACACATGCACAGAATTACGAACGAATTTTAGCAACAGTCCCCAAAAAAGCGAGAGAAAACACACAACACGGACGGGACAGGAAGAGAGAAAAGTGAGCAGACAAACGGGATCACAATGCTTTCGCTCGTAGCGTGGGCAAGATTCTTTCAGTTTTGTGATTGTGAGACATGTGTGCTCTCTCAAATTAAATGCATTTTCTATAACCTGTACTCGTCGTATGTAACGATTGGAGTAGTGCTCGGCGGTATCCGCATTTCAGAGCAACGAGGCTTCATTACAGTTCTCATTCATCTCGTTTTCTTCACGTTTGTGCTATGTGATCTTTGTGTGTGAGACGCAACGATGCATTACACCTTTTATTGTATTGCTCACAGAAAGTAATCTGAGATGTCTTGAGAACTGAGTACTTCAGGAAACTATTATGATGAGTGGGTACTATGCGTATTTCGGGCTCCCTCCATTACGAAGTCCCGACTTGGTTGTGTTGATGCGTAGTATGTATTTACCTAACTTTGTTGAATGCACAATGTGAGAATGTCCCCGAGCTTTTCAGAGCTGATCATAATTTCATCAGTTTGTAAATGACTTCACTCCAGATTTGAAATAGGAATCGGTGGGTCCTTGAACATTCCAAGAGTTTCAGCTCAGTCCCTGGGGGGCATTGCTCTCTTGATGAAGAAGCATAAAGTAATTATC